>QUSF01000053.1:22834-63999 GCA_003676055.1 Chloebia gouldiae
GGTACAGCCATCCCAGCTGCTCCAGGTGTGCAGGGGTGGTACAGCCATCCCAGCTGCTCCAGGTGCAGGTGTGTGCAGGGCAGGTACAGCCATCCCAGCCAGGTGTTCCTGCTGGGAATGCCCCAGGAGCTTGGAACCCCTTCCATTTCTAGCCCACGCCAGCTGAAAAATGACCTCTCTGACCAAATCCATTGCCTGCAGGTAAAATGCACACCAGCTTTAGAGCAGACACTTGGTCACTGCTTTCTGCCATCTTCTCCTGTCGTAGATCCATGACCTGAAGGTCCAACGCCAGCCAGAAGAGGAGAAGAGCCAGGACAGCACCGGAGGCTCCCCTGTGGAGATTGCACTGAGCCCAGAGGCACAGGCAGAGCTCCAGCAGCCAGTGCTCATCTCCTGGATCAGTGGGAAGGTCAGCTGGACACCTCCTGGGCTTGTTTGTGCCCTCTGCAAAGCATTCCTGTCCTCATCCTAAATTTTCTGGGCTATGAAGCCCATGGGAGCTCCTGCTCCACCTCTGATTTCAGAGCAGAAGGAACTGGACAGAGTGGCCAGTGTTGGACCCTACATGGAGTCCTGTGCTCCAGAAAGACTCAGCTGGAGCTGCAGAATCCCATGTTAAAGCTCTTCAGTCCTAACCATGGGATATAAGCTGCTTTCTGGCCCTCTCCTCTAAGGCTATGGAACCCCAGGGTGGGAAGGAAAGGGAAATTTTGTGTTCTTGCATTCACAGTCCTCATGCTATTGAGGGATAAAGGCCTCCTTGAGAAAATTCCTCAGGGTGTTCTCAGGTTCCCTTCTGTCAGAGAAGGCAGCAGAGAGCCTGCAGGGACCCCAGAGATGTCCCCTCAGCCAGGCACCACCTCCTGCCCTCCCAGGTCAAAGCTTTCTATGGGAATAAAGCAGAAAAGATCCTGATCTCCAACCTGAAACGAGGCATCATCAGTCTGTTCCAGCTTCAGCCCCATGCTGGCACCACAGTGGAGGTAGGTCCAGAGCTGGGACCAAAAATCCAGGGATGCACCAGGAGAGCTGGCCCTGGAGCCTAGCCAGCCCAGGAGTTTCAGCGGGGGGGGGGCAAAATTAATGATAAACAGCATCAGGTCTGCTGCTCCAACCAGGCTGTGAGCAAGGATGACTCTTGGAAAGGCAGAAGACTTAAAATAAAATAATTTTCAGCAGTAAGCACCCTTACAAAATCATAGCCTTTCCCTGGACAGTAGGAACAACAGAGGAAAAACTCCATAAGTATTCCTGCCAAGCAGGATTTGCTTTGCCAGCAGCCAGCTGGAATGACCTGTGAACAACATGAAATAGCCTCAGAACCCCAAATGCAGTCACAGAGATGCTTAATTAAATCTTAATTTAGAACCTGAATTTACAAAGATGCCCAGATAGACTTGGAGCTATCCAGCCACCCCCTGATTTGTCCCACTTTCTAGATTTTAGATGCTGTTCTCTCTGTTAGGCTGGCCCTCGTGTTTGTCCTCTCCACAGACTGTTTAATACTCGTGGTCACTCCCATTTGTGTTTCAGGAAGATGCCTCTGGAAGCTGCCAAGTCACCTACACCGTGTCCAACCATTCCATCACCAAGACCAAAGATCTCCTCAGCTGCTCAAAGCCAAAGTCTGGATTCACCTCCATAAACAAAGCAAGTCCATTGCTCTCACTGTGGGGGTGCTCAGTTCACACTGAGTACAGCAGGGCCACCCCTAAAATCTTTTCACAGGTGGCCTTGGATTCCCATTCCCAGCTGGCTTCAGCCTTCTGCACCAGCTTGGGATGGGACTCTTAGACTCATCCTCTCAAAGTGGGATGCACCAACATCCCTCAGGAGGATCTTGAGGTGTGGAGGTGGGAAGGAGCAGTAAAGGTGCTCTGGGTCACCCCATCCCCACTTCTGTTATCAGTTCTGAGCTGTCAGCTGATCCTGTTGGTCTCAATGCAGTTATACCTGCCATAAACAAAATTTAAGTTTTTGGGGTTTTTTAATATACAAATTCTACTGAATTCAATATAAAAATGGACATTCCCATGGAGACCCCTCGGGCCCTGGCAGGGGTCTCAACACCACCTTGTTGTGCAAGTCCCTGTGGTGTCACCATTCTGTCTACCTGCATCAGCCATGGGTGGGAGCATCCCCTTGCTGGTCCTCACCTGGTGTTGCCTTCTCCCACATCTGGGAAGAAGGTGGGCTCTTATGGATTTTCCTTTCCTACCTTTTGCAAGTGAAGTAGGTGACTTTGTGGGCTGGAACATTCTTTTTCTGCTAATATAAAGAGAGAAGTCTCCTGGGTAGAAGGCAAGGGAAACAAAGGTTGCATGTTTTTTCTCCTTGCTTTTCCTTTTCCAAGATTTTTGGAGTTGAGTGGCAGCCCTCCAGCAGAAGCCAGTATGTGGTGAAAGACAGCCTGCTCCAATCAGTCCTGGCAGAGGAAAGCCACGTGGTGGCTCCAGCCCTGAGATCCCGCTCTGGCATCAAAATCACTTCAAGGTGAGCCACGATCCCAACCACTGGCCATGGAGGGTGGAAATCACAAAAGTTTCCATTGACTGTTTCTCCCTTCACAGGCAGCAGCTCCAGCTGGTGTCTCCTGCAATGCCTGGGCCGGCAGAGGTGTCTGGACAAAGCCTTAAGGATGTGCTGGCTGGCATGGGGGCAGAGCCCCAGCCCCTGGGCATGGCCAGCCTGCCCTTCAGGAGGGTCTGCACCCACTGCCCATCGGTCAGTGATGCTACCACCCCCCAGAACTCACCAGGGGCTCTGCCTCAAGCTGGGCACTTGTGGGGTTTGGGTTAAAGCCCAGTGGTGCTTTCAGAGGGGCTGCTTTGGTGTAAACGTTATCCCGTGGTAACAAGGGAAAACCTCACCTTTGCAGCTGAGAGCCTTCCTGAAGGCTTCTGACAGGCAGAGAGTCAGAACAGACACCTCGAAGGTGGCGACAACCTGGCAGTTCCAGAGGTTCATCCAGATGCTGCGCAGCGCCAAGAAGAGGGATGTCCTGGAGCTGCTGAGGAGAGCGCCCGAGGAGACGCGGTGAGAACCCCTGGAGCTGCCTCTCCAAAATTCCCAGCACTGGACAAGACCTCCAGGGTCACCTGGTGCTGCTCCATGCACCATCCCTGCTCCAGGCAGCCATCCTGACTTGTGGCAGTGTTCTCTGGCTTCTCCTGAGGCCTGTCCTGTCCAAGCACGGATGGTTTTTGTGGGCAGTGCCACTGATGACTTCCCTCCTCCTGCTCTAGCCCCTTCCTCGTGGAGGCAGCGGTGGCCACGCAGTCGGTGGCTTCCTTGGCAGCGCTCTCAGACTTCCTGGATTTCAGCAAGGAGCCCAAGTCCCTCCTGGAGAAGTTTCTCTACACAGCAGCTTTCTCTCCCCGGCCTTCAGGAGAGCTTCTCCACCTCGTCCTAGTGAGTACAGACATCCCTCTCTCTTCCCTGAGGGTCCTGCATCTGGGATGGATCCACACACCATGGAACAAGGAAAATGTCTCTGTAGAAATTGATTTTCCTGGTCATGGGATTGTTTCATGTGCATTTAACTGGTGCTGGGAGTAGATGCTCCTCAGAGGAAAAGAATCCAGCAGAAGATGCTTTGTATCAGTGCATTAGAGATAATAAAATCTTATTTTAGAGGCACAGTATTTAATCCAATTAACTCATGCATGGCCTCCTTCAAGGCAGGTAAGAGCTAGTTTTCCCTTACTTGCTTGAGATAAGCAGTAAAGCATATTCCTTCTCTCTCTTTTTTTTTTCTTTCCCCCTCATTTCTTTGTTGTGCTCCCTGTTACCCCTTTCCTGATGCCCAGGACAAGCTGGAGGGGAAGCAGCTGGCACCTGAGATCTGGGAGACAGGAATAATTGCTGTGGGCTCTCTGGTGGGCAGGTTGTGCCAGCAGAAGCTCTGTGGGCTGCAGGTGGGTCCTCTGCAATCCCTCACACCTGGCTTTTTGGGACACCCATGCAATTCCAAGGTGGAATCTCCTGTCCTTCACCTCTCTCTCCTCCTGCAAATCCCGAGCAGGTGGTGGAGCGTGGGGTGGGAACCCTCGTGAGGGGGCTGCGAGGTGCCGAGGAGGAGCCCGAGGTGGTCATTTACCTGCTGGCTCTGGGGAACGCGAGGCTCCCCAAGACCATCCCCACCCTCCTGGAGCTCGCCGAGGACGGTCCCGCGGCCGTCACCACTGCAGCCACCTCTGCCCTGCAGCGATTCCCCGCTCCCCACATCTCCAGCGAGGTGGGAGAGGAAGTTGGGAGGCTTGGTGCTCCCCTCCCCACTCAAAGCCAAGCTGCTGCGGTGCTCTTCGCTCTTTTAATTGCCCCTTCTCATCAGGTGAAGCGCGTGATGAGGAGGATTTTCCACCAGAAGAGGAAGAGTTATGACAAAACCTGTCGCCTGGCTGCTGCAGAAATCCTCCTGGATAACCACCCCCTGCCCATGGATGTCATCAACATCCTGCTGGCCACCAGCGAGATGGAGACAGAGATGGCCACGTTCCTTCTGCTGAAGGTCCAGAACAGCCTGCATGACCACCACCACCTGGCAAGGTGGGGCTTGAGGGAACGGGTGCATTTTTCTCTCTGCTCTACATCACCTTTTTCTCCTCCTCCTCCACAATCCAGCTGTGGGTTTTGGACCAACATATCTTTAAAATGTGCTAGCATCACTCTGTGGGGGCTGCCTGGATATTCCTGGAGTAACAAAGGGGATGCAGATGCCACACAGCCAGGTGGAACCTGACATTCCTTATCATTCTGCCCCATGGCGGCAGGACCCAGGCTTGTGGTTTTGGCAGAGTCTTTGGAGGCTGAAGCTCTGGCTCCCAGGGCAGTGCACAATTTGTACCTGCAGTAATCTTCCTGTCTGCACAGAACAAACCAAACACTCATGTTTTTCAGAGCTAAGCAAAGCTGCACAAAAATATCTGCCTGGTTTATCCTAATAAGGCAGAGGAAAAGATAATTCCAGGGTAGCCCACATCTAATACTTTCATTTTTCACTCACACTGCTCTGGGCAGTCACCAGTCTTGAGAAATACTCTGGAAAATTATATTTCCTTCTGTAGTGACCACTGACCTTTTGTCTTCCCTCCCTCAGAGTGCTGACATATCCTTTCCCTCTCTTTTCCAGGAAGATAATGAAAGACATCATGGGAGACCCACGGATAAATAACTACAACTTCTTCTCTACAGTTGGCATCTCCTCTTCTTTCTCAGGACCTCTGACAGGTGACAGCACAGAGGACACTGATCCCACGGTCCCCTCAGAGGGTTAAAGGAGGAGTTGGTGGGAAAAGACAGATTCCAGAGGAGGATTCAGGTCTACAGAATGCCCCAAAATCTCAGGGAGGTTGCTGAGAATGTCCCCCAGCACCAGCTGGCTGACACCACCTGAGATATGAACATGGTCTTCTCTAACACACTTTTCCCAAATCCTGTTGGTTTGAAAGAGGAGCTTCAGCTGGAGATGAAACCAATAGCATATTGCTGGTGGGAGTTTCTGTGCTTTCCCTGGCAAGTCAAGATATTTCACTCCATTCCTCAGTTCCTTTAGTATTTTTAATAAGATCTTCAAAGAGGAGGATTCTTGTACTGAGATTTAAAAGAAAGAACCAAACTTCAGAGACTGCAAAAAGCAGTCATGCTAAATAGCTGCTGAATTCTTCATGCTTCATTTCTGTCTCTCTTCAAATTAGCTCAGTCTGGCCTTGCAGAGGGTCAGTGAGGTAGAATAGTCAGGGAGAAAAAAATAAACCAGCCTTGCAATGCTGAATCGTTTGAGTGTTGCAAGAATGAAAGAAGATGCAGAATGGTTTGGGTTGGAAGGGATCTTAAAGATCATCCTGTTATCACCCCCGCTTCCACCAGACACCCAGGGGTGCTCATGGGCATCTCTCTGCCTGTCAGTCACCCAGGACCTGACTTCCACTTTTGGGCTGGACCTGCTGTTTTTGGAGGGTGGATTCCTGAGGAAGAGCGTCTCCGACTTCTCCCTGCTCAGCCACGGCCAGCGGCTCCGTGCAGCTCAGGTGCCGGCGGGAGAGGGGCTGGAGGGGGGTGACAACACCAACCCAGTGGTGGCCCTGCTGTCCCTGTGTCCCCTCTTCACCTCCTTTTGGGCTTCACCTGTGCACTCGGCATGTCCTGTATCAGAAAAAGGCAAATTCCCAAATCACCGGTGTGAAACCAGACACTCCTGTTCTGGAGAAGGGAGACCCCTGCTACCCCAAAAACCAGAGGATGCAACACTGATAACCTCAGGGTACTCAGGGATGGCTTGGATGCCTCATCCAAGTCACTCCATCACTCATGTCCTGCTCCTGTCCACCTCTGTCTTCCAGGTCACCTTTGAAGCGCAAGGGATGGAGTCGATGATGGGAGAAAACCTCTCGGAAGGGGAGGAGGAGCCAGAGCTCACGGCTGGGATGTCGGCCACCTTCTTGGACGTCCAGTTGCGGCCAATTGTCTTCTTCCAGGGGTACACAGACCTCATGGCCAAGGTCCTGCTGAGCAGTGGAGAGCCCACCAGTGTGGTCAGAGGGAACCTCCTGCTGATGGACCATCACCAGGTACTGGATGGGGAGGGAGCAGTGGCCTGTGTCCACACCACATCCCAGTGAACGCAGTGAAATGAGCCTGTGGATGTCACACACCCCAGACACAGATCTGAGAGCGAGGTGGCACTGCCAGAAGTGTCTTGGGGTTGGTCAAGCAGTGGGATGGCTTGCGCTGCCATGGGAGGCCTGTGGCTGGAGCTGCCCCCTTGCAGGCCCAGCTGCAGGGCTGGGATGGACATTCCCAGCAGCCAAAGGCCCTGCCGGTGTCAGCCACTCATCCAGGAGCAGGGCCTGGTCCCAGGAGGCTCTGCCTTTTCCATCTTCCAGGTCATTCCTCTGCAGTCTGGCCTCCAAGTGACTGTCAGACTGCAGGGTGGGCTGGGGCTGGACATTTCAGCTGACATGGACGTGAGCATTTGGGAGCAGGAACTGAAAACCAGCGTCAATGCGAGGTCAGCTTGGCTCTGGGAATGGGAATTCCCGGGGGGGAAGGGTGGATTCCCACAGCTCCCTGCTCTTCCCCTGGTGGGTCCAGCCTTTCCTGGTGCTTACACACACATTTTCCATGGCAAGACCTCTAACTGAGGTGTTGATAGAGTTGTTTGGTGCCCAGCACAGGCCATTGCTCTGTGACCAGACCCTACATGCTTCTCTCTCCCAGGGGAAGCCTTGCCATGGATTTCCAGGCAGAACTAGATTCCCCTTTCCTCCAAGCCACCCTGAGGAGCCAGACAGAGATGGAGACCTCCGTCCACTTCGACACCAAGCTGAGCTTTTCCAGCAGCCCTGTGCTCATGTGCCTGCAGCTGAGAGAGGAACAGATCCCATACAGGTAGCACCAGATCCTGTAGAAAGATCCTGCTGGGATTGAGATAAAGGAAGACTTCTTGGGAAGAGGAGAGAATTAATGGTTGCACTTACTGGGTGGGAATTGGTAGGGATGAGGGAAGGGCGCCACAAGTTCCTGATATAGTGCAAGCACCATCCATAAGACCATCAGGAGACGGTGGTCTGGGAGGAGAAGGCTGAGATCCACCCCCACCACAGGCTCCTGCCCATCCTGCTGCCACTTTGTCCCACAGAGAAGTCCTCACAGTTTCCCAGTCTGCCGGGAGCCAGAGCAGCACTGCTCGGAAAGGCCGGCGTGGTGCCATGCCTGGGAGGGAATTTGCCTTGCACCAAACCAATTCCAAGGTCTGCAACCTCCTGCTGACTTCAGAGAAAGAATAAGGAGTCAGAGCACTTTGGGATTCTCCTCCACAACCACCTCTGAATGAGAAGAATGCTGCAATAAGGACATCAGAAGAGACCACAGGAGGAGCTGCTGAAGCACAGACACACCCCTTGCCCCCAAACCTGCCCTCACCCCACAAAGGCTGAGATTTCCCCCTCCTGGAATGTTCCCCTTCATGGGGAAGGGCCTGGCTGGAAGCCAAGCTTTTCCTCATGAAAAACAGCCTTGTTTTGCAAGTGAATGACTTTCTGAGAGCCCAAGAAACCCTCCTGGAGGACTGGGTGTCCAAAATGCTGTGTTTTCTCCCATTTATCAAAGCTGTCAGGAGGGGACACATCTGCAGCCAGCTGCAAGTCCCCAGTGGGAGGAATAAATGACTTTCCTTGGTTGGGAGGTTGGCCTCCCAAGCTGAATTGTTATCATCCACCACCACCCAACACCTCCAGCACTGGAGGAAGGCTCGTGAGAAAAAAGCAGCATTTCTTCATTCCTTCCTGATAATAATGTGACTTGGAAGTATTTTTAGCCCTTTTTTTTGTGTGTTTGTGGTACAAAACAAGCTTTTTAGGAAAGAAAAGAGAGATATGGAGTATATTCTGTTTTTAATTATGAGCCTGCAATGTTAGCACTGAGTCTCCTGGTTCAGGGGAGGAGACTTGCCTGGTTTTCCATCTGGAGACACGAATTAGAAGTGCTTTGGTTATGTACAGAAATAAATGCCCTGAATTTTTATATTGTTTCTGACTCTTAACTTTCCTGGACACATGGAAGGGAAGAAGGGAGAGGCACTTCCAGCAAGAACCTGCTTTCTAGGTCTGTATTTAAGGTGCTTCCTTTCCTCTTACTCCTCCTCTAGAGATTGACAAAGGCATATATTTGTCATCCAGCTGATATTTACCCCAAATCAGCTGAACTCCTAGTCCCAAAAGATACTTATCCTGCCTGTCTGTTCCAGCTGGCTGCAGAGACAAAGCTACCACGAGAAAGAGTGAGGGAATGCAACTAAAAAACGGCAAGGATTGGCTCTCCTTGGGAATTTCCTGGAGAGGCAGCTCTGCAGTGCTGGGACAGAGCTCTCTCTGATCAGCCACTGCTCTCTCCTTCCTAGGCAGCTGAAATACAAACAATCATCTTTCCTGATTGATGGGCCCCAGAGATTCCCCAAACTCCACAAAAAATCAAAAAAACCCTCAGTTTATAAGTCACCAAAGCAGCAGTGAAAATTGCAGCACTGAACTGTGGCAACAGCAAACCTCACACGAAGCTGCAGCTGCACATCCCAAACCTCCACTGCAGAGCTGGCAGCTGCCTTGGGACAGGCACATCACACCAGGATCCCTGCAGGGCTTTCCTGGGACATGCACGCTCTCATCTGACAGCCACAGTGCCACAGGGGAAGCAGTCTGGAGCATCCAAGGAGCAGCAACTGGCAGGGCTGCTGTCATAACCTGCCCAGCAGTCAGGAGTGCAGGGAGAAAGCTGGGAAGCTGCAACGGGACCCAGCTGGGCAAACCACAGCAGCTGTGCCATGAGCAGATCCCTGCAGGAAAAGCTGGGGGGAAGCTCAGGGCCAAGGCTGGTGAGTCAGGCAGGGAGCCTGGGAAGTGGCTGAGCTGAGCCAACAAGGCTCCAGGGCTGAGATAAAACCCTTTGGCAAAAGCCACCGGAAAGAAAGCTGAAGCTTTCCTAGAAAGCTGCTCCACCCACTCCATCCTGGCCAAGAGTGTGAGTATTGAAGGGATGCAACAGATGCTGTAGGAAAATTAGAAGTGAAGAAGGTGTTTGGAGACACAGCCATCATTCCAGTTCCCATGGGAACAATGGGGACAAGCACCTGCTCTGCCCCATCTCACAGAACCCAAATTCCTGACTGGTTTGGGTTGGAAGGAACTTTAAATCTCATTTCACTCCACTCCTGCCATGGGCAGGGCATCCTCCACCAGACCAAGTTGCTCCAAGACCCATCCAACCTGACCTGGCCATCCCAGCAAGAAAAGCCACAACCACACCATTTGCAAGCCTTGAAGTCTCTCCTATCCCTTACAAACCCAGAAATCCCTCCTTGCCTAAATATTGTGGCTGCTGCCTCTAAAAACCTGAAGTTGTGATGAGCTGTAGTGATGCTGTGTGGAAAGGAAGCACCCAACAGACAGGTGGAAGAGTTTTTCCATGGGAAAATCCAAGCAGGGTTTTCAAAGAACTTGTAAAAGCAGGCACTGCACAGATCCAGAGGAATCCAGTGTGGCTGGGTTTTAAGGAATGACCTGGTAGGGTTTGGGTTTAACCTTTTAGCAGGGGCCGTTAAAAACCACAAGGGGAAGGACTGAGCGACTTCATTACACCAAAATGTCTGCAGGAGACGTTTAGAAGGGTGCAAAGCAGGAAAGAGGAAAAGAAAGCCTTTTTTGAGGGATTACAGCAGCATCAGTGACCACCAATGAGGTCAATCACAATCACAGTGAAGTCGATCACCAACATCTCTGCAGTTTCCACAGGCAGCACCATTTTGTGTGAGCTTTAGAGCAGCTCCCACACCCCCTGAGGGCAAAGCCACTTCTCACCTCCCTCCTATGCAAGTGCCACCAGCTGGCCACTGCTGCCACTGTCCTTGATAAAAAGTGGCATTGGGGACCACTCAGGTGTCCCCTCCCAGCCGTGCCCTGCGGAGCAAAGGGCAGGAAGCAAGGCAGGGAGCGGTCCTTGAGAGGGGAGCTGCTGCTTGAGGATGGAGCATCCATCAGCTGGGACAACCGAGGCAGCACCAAACCTTGTAAGAGAGTTTCCCTAAAAACCCCGGCAACAGGAACTGGTTTTTGGCATCAAACAGGAAAAGGGGGGCTGCCAAAACACATCCTGACACTTTCTCTCTGGCCTCACCCCATCCCTGGTTTCACCTCTCTACATTTTTTTACCTGGACATGGCTTTGGGGGCTCTTTTTTGGCCTGAACCATTAATACATCCATATTTATTTTTGCAGTGGCTTAACTATTTATGTGTATGTATCTACATATGTGTATCTCTAGATTTTCTTCCTCCTCAAAACAGCAATGTGAAACTCTGGCTGATAAAGAGGAGGAACTGGGTTGAAGTAACACAAAGTAAATCCATTTCAACAAGCACACATGGGCTACGCTTGTATTTACCCTTCCACACACACATCCCCAAACCAGATCAACAGCAAGAGATTTTTATGTGGATTTATTTTTATTTTTTTACATTATGTTAGAGTTAAAAAAAAAAAAAAGAACCCAACAAAATTAATAAATATTAAAAGTTAAAAAGCTCTGAATCTCGTATGTACAAAACTTTATACATCATGGTAACACTGGACAAGGTCACAGCACAGGGACCACTCCATGCACCCACCTGGCTTAGGAGGGTGCAGGGGATCAGAGTCACCCTCTCCTCCTGGAGATGGGACCAGAGACAGGACAAAGCCACCCAAGCTCAGCCTGCCTTCAGCTGGAATAAGTTCCCCATCCCTGGAAGTGTTCAAGGCCAGGATGGGGCTTGCAGAAACCTGGTCTAGTGGAAGGTGTCCCTGCCCATGGCATGAGGGCTGGAACTGGATGAGCTTTACAGCTCCTTCCAACCCAAAGCATTCCAGGATTCCATGAAAGCCCTGCAGCATCACCACCCCAGAGCAGCCACAGCTGGTGGGGGGAGGTTATCACAGCCTGCTTTAGATCTCCCCCACCTCTCAGGAGATCCTGAGGTCAGGATCAGCACCTGCAGTGCAGACTCCTGCCCAAACGCCCCCAGGGACTGTGGGTGCAAGGAGCTGGGTCAGCCCCCAGCCCCAGCTCTCCCCTGAGGTGTAGGAGGAACCACTGCAAATATTCCTTAAGCAATAAAGCACCGAAGCCTAGGCCAGCACAGAAGAGAGGGGAGCAGCTGGAATTCCAGAGGAAGGACATCACAGCCCATTTTTGAGGGGAAAGGAGGTCTTTTTGTTATGCTCCTCAGAGAGCAAACAAAGCGTTATCTTTGGCACAATAAATAAATGCTGGCACTCCCGTGGAGGGGCTGGTAAGGGGCACAGCAGTGGTGGAGACATTCCAAGGGATGAACCCCACCCTGGTATCCCCACAGGATCCCCTGTGGGTACCAATGTGCATGTCCTGGGTCTGGGCACGTCACAGGCACCCTCCATGTGCCCACTCCCACGAGGGGTGCCAGCTGTGTGGCTCAGACAGATGGGGGGTTTGCTCCACGTTTTGGGATGCCCACCTAAGGCCAAAGGGCAGCACCCAGGAGGCTGGGGACCTCCAGCCTCAGGTGCTTTAAGAGGAGGTGGGAAAATGCTCGTCCAGCTGTGCCTCAGCAGCAGGAGGGTGTTGGGAAGCTTCAGGGGAGCAATGCAGAGTCCAATGTTTAAAACATCCAGAATGCAGAGGGGTCTCCAACCATTTCAGTCAAAGCAAGCACCTCAACCCTGTCACAGTCCATGCCAGACTGGGAAAATCAACACAGCCACCTCACCAGCAAGCCCTGGCTACCTGCAGAGCTCACAAACACTGTCCCTAGGGATGCCACATCCTATTCCTTGGATACCAGAGAAGCAGGAGCCTCAGGGCCAGTGGATGCACCCACAGCATGCATGTGCTCCCAAGGACATCCCACTCTGCAATGCCAAACTGCTCTGTCTGCCCAGCCTTGCCTCCCTGGGACTCCACCTCCCCATTCCCACAACTTCCTCCCCCCGCAGGTGCCCACCTTCCCCTGCCACTGCACCCAGAGGTGCCCTAAGTACCAAAGCCACGGAAGCCCCCTCAGGGACACCATTTTCAAGAGGCTTTTGAGGACTGAAACTTGTCAGGGCAAACCCTGTGCCCAGAGCTGGCCCAGAAAGGAGAGGGCAGCCCAGGGCTCCTAAAGTGCTGTGCAAATGTTTAGTACCTGGCACAATAACTTGTAACGGCATTAATCACCCCTTTCCACCCTTCCCCAAGCAATTAGAGATGCAGATGAATCCTTGTCTCTCTCCTCTCCTTGTAACTGCCCCTAAAATCCACTCCTGGCTTCCCAGTCACTCCCATTTCCCCTGGAAGCTGGTGTTACCCCGGAGGCACTGTGTGCAAGGGTGCAGGGATGAGGCTGGTGATCCTGGGCACTGGTATCAGCTCAAGGCTGGCCAAGGGCAGTACTGGCTAAAAAACAGTCACCCCCAGGTGATGGGCATTTTTGACACCAATTTTTGGTCTTTGACCTGTGGTACTTATTGCTCACTTTGGAATCTCCTGGATAATTTCCTGCCTCCAGGTCTCTATGCTTGTCACGTTCCACCTTCCCCCAGACATGCTTCCCAAACTCTCTACCCCAACAAAGACAGCCAAAGCAGCAGTTTGGGATTTCCCCACATTTCCCCTCTCCTCACCTCACCAGTTTCCCTGCCCAGATTCCCAGGATCTTCCCATTGCTATCCCAAAGTTCCAGGGCTGAAGCACCAAGCCAGGACCCTCCTGTCCAGCACATCCTGTGCTGGTGCTGGCACCAGGGGGAAGGAAAATACAACATTAAAGCCATCCCCCTCCCACATCTTTTTAGCACCTTGGGAGGAAGCAGCCTGTGTACCCACAGCTTTTTTTGATCTTTTCTACCTTTTTTCCCACAGCACTGTCAAAAAACGCCATGGCATGGCTGGAAAGGCAAGTGGAACCATGGGAAATGAGTGGTTTTCCCAGGAATTTCTGGGTGTAGGGTCAGGTCACTCTCAAACCTGGCAGTGCCACCCCTGAAAACCATCCCTGGAAGTTGCGGGAGAGGAAAAAGATGGAGAGGACGGGAGGGAAGAGGGAGAAAGGCTTTCCCTGCCTCACAGTGAGGCAGTCCCGAGCAGGTTACCTGCTCCCCTGGCCCCTTCCTGGCTCCCTTGGGGCTGGCAGCTCTCCTGGAGAAGCACCACTGCTGGATACCCCAGGTGCCAGAGTGGGGTCCCCAGCAGGCTCCCCCCGAGCCGGGGCAGTGGGGTAGGGGAAGAGCGGCAGAGTGGGGCTGGGAGTGGTGGTTCCCGGGGGAATGCTGGAGACAGGGGGTGAGCCAGTGCTGGAGGAGGCTTTCTTCCCACAGGATTCGCAGCAGAGCTTGTTGTATCCAGGGATGGAGCAGTAACGAGCCAGGACCTCCATCTGGCAGAAGATGGACTTGTCCCCGAGGCAAGGCTCCCCTGGAGAGGGACAGAGCAGCACAAAATAAGGTGGCATTAGGCTCCCAGCCCTGCACTCTCCAATGGGATTCCCAAAGAGAACAAGGTACCTTTCAGGTACCATCCACACAGGAAGCGGGCAAGAGGGACCTGGAAAATGAAGCTGAAGCACTGAAGGATTCTGTGCATGGAGAAAAAAAAGAAGAGAGCAAGGGATGCTCCAAACCAAAATGCACCGAGCCCCAGCTATGAAGGACTCCAAAGGGGAAAACCAGGAGTAATCTCCCTGCTTAAAAAAATCCCAAGGTAAAAAGGAAAGGGCATAAAAACCGGGAGGCAAAAGGATCTCATCACGGGAACTGCAGCACCTCGTACACCACAAGATGGCAACGGAGCAACGCGCTCTGGAGCAGAAGCATCGGGATGCAGCAGAGAGGGTGAAACTCCCCAGCAGCGCTGCTGGGCGCTCTCCCACCTCTGCACTTTCCTCGGGAGGGCTATCCTGGGAAACGCTGCCCTTACACGAGCACTTACTGGAGGAGATCTTGCTCACGGGGTTTTTGGCTCCATCCTGGGGTACCCGCTGCCCTTTGGTCGTGCCGTGGTCACCGGCATCGGCGCTCGCGGTGATGCCGGAGAGCTTCCCTGCAGAGAGAGCACCACGATGCCCAGCAGCCACTGGAGGCTGAGGGCACTCAAAATACCTCGGGAAGGTGTTTGGTTTTTATCTATGGGATCTCCTTAAAAACTAAATCCTTTAAGCACCCAGCATTTAAGCTGCTCAAACCCCACCCAAGATAAACTCAAGGGTGCCCATCTCCATCAGCTCATCACACATTCAAACTGCCAGAAAACCCAAAATCAGCCAATGCCAGGGCTAAGAGCAGGGAAGGGAAATATTTTGGCTGGCTTTTAAGGTTTTTTTACTGCCAGCCACATCAGGGACCTTCAAGCCAACTTTGTTTGCTGGCATCTCCTGAGGCCACAACAGGCTGGAGACATTCGTGGGGGTTGATCCCCACCAGCACATGCCCCATCCCAGTGCCCCCTCTCACCCGGGCAGAGGGCCACGTGGCAGCCCTGGATGGCCTCTGGCTTGTCACCCTCGCAGCGTGCGCCGCTGTCACCGCCCTTGCACACCACCTGCCGCTGCTGGACGCCTTCCCCGCAGGTCACCGAGCACTGCGCCCAGACAGACAGACAGACAGACAGACAGGCAGTCAGCGACAGCATGGGGACAGCCCCACATCCCCCCAGGATGTGCTGGTGACTGTTCCTCAGGTGGATTTTGCTTTCTGATATGGGGTTTCCCTCCCTGTCTCCCAAACCCCCATGCTCTCTGCACAGCGATGCTCTCTCCTCTCTCATTTTTCCTTGTACCCTTATTCCTGGAAGTTTTCAAAGCCAGGCTTGGAGCAACCTGGTCTAGTGGAAGGTGACATGATCAAGGCGAGGGATTGGAATGAGATAGGTTTTAAGGTACCTTCCAACCCAAACCATTCCAGGATTCTGTGAAAACATCACTGTCTCTTGTACACGTATCTCCACCAATGCCAGGCTGGATGGGACTCTGAGCAACCTGGTCTAATGGAGTGTCCCCGTCCATGGCAGCGGGGTTGGACTAGATGACCTTTACAGCTCCCTTTAAACCAATCCATTCTCAGATTCGGCTCCATGACCCCTACAAGCACCTGACCTTCACACCCACCTCCCGTACCCTCCTCCCAGGGGCTTCCTCACCTCGGACCAGGCTCCTGTCCTCCACTGTGCGGGGCAGGGCAGGCGGCCGCAGGGCCGGCGCGTCTCGGGGCGCTGCCCGGGGCAGTATTTGGTGTGCAGGGTGCGGTTGGTGCCGTCCTGCAGGCGCTGCACGCACTGCACCGCCCGCGCCTGCACCCCCAACTTCCCGCAGGAGCGGCTGCAGGCACCCCACTCCTCAGCCACCCACCTGCCAGGGTGGGAACATGGACAAGGAGAAGGCATTTGAGGCGATGCTTATGCTGGGAAGCGGCTGGAAGCGCTCCCCCAAACCGCCCCCATGAGGAATGGGAGCACCTCGGGCCACACAGAGAGGACTTACATGGGCTGGGAGCATTCCTGGAGGTTACAGCGCCTCCGGATTGGCTTCGGCTTCTTGCCGTTGTCACAGAAGTTCCTGTGCACCATCCGGCTGTCGCTCTTGCGACGGCAGCCGTACTTGGTGTACTGGATGCCTGAGGGGGCAGAGCGTGGCCAGTGAGGTGATGGGTGTGGGAGTCCCTGCAGGCTCCTCCTGGTCCTTCTCCTGCACCCCTGCTGGGATATGTGCCCCCAGATGTCACCACTCAGGTGGGACCCAAGGTTTGCTAAGGATGCTCATGTGGCTGCTGAAGCCACCACGGAGTTCCCCAGGCTGCTGTGGAGCACAGACAGCGTGTGGAAAATGTCCCAGCCCACAGCAGAGGTTTGGACCAGGTGACCTTTAAAAGCTCCTTCCACCCCAAACCACTCAGATTCCTGGAGCACAAGGTGCTCCCCACAATCTGAGGGTCAGATCCCAGTGGCCATATGGAAACGAGGCTTTCACCAGCAAGCCTCACGCCTACTTCTGCGCAAACTTTAGTAGTGGTCATCTTCAAAATCACTGTTTCTTGGCTCAAATCCAGTTAAAAACAGCCAAGGAATTAAAATATCCTAGCAGGTCCATGGGTAGACAGACAAAGGTACACACACAAAATCACGCAAGCCTGTTTCTGTACGAAATCCAGCTAAAATGCTCACTTGAACTGCTTTGCAATAATTTCTCCTTGCCAGAGATTCCCCAAGGGGCTCACACAGCCTCTACCATATCCAAGCACCCCCCAGGCATGCCCTGTAGGCTGTTATGAAGAGGAAGTTACCTCCTCCACACGCCTTGGAGCATTGGGACCAGCTCTTGAGGGCCCACTCGTAGGAATCCATCTCCTCCAGCAGGACATTGTTATTTCCAATCATGGGCAGCAGATCTTCGTGGATGATGTACCGGTACATGAGGCTGCTCCTCACCTCCTCCTCCTGAGGGATGACCTGCAGGCCCAGAGGGAGCAGAGAGGGGGAAGAATGATGCCATGGGAAAAGGACAACATGGCAGGGCGGCCTACACCCAAAACGGGGACAGAGGGATGGATGGGAGCACAGACCTGCCATTCCCCACATATCCAGGGAACCCAGCCTCTAATTCCCCAGCATAACTAAAATGGGATTTGGAGTCATAAACAACTGCTGCAGAGCAAAATGCAGCAACACATCCTTGTGCCATTCCCTCACACAGCTGATCACCCCTTGGTGCTTTTGGCTGGCTCATTCCCTGGATTTAATGACATGCCCTCTTTACTCTACCCACATCCTTCCACACCCGCCACATCACACCTCAGACCATCTCCCCTGTCTGTGACAGTTGTCCCAAAGCCCCCCAGAGCATGTGCCAGCCAGGCTTACCAAAACACTGATGGCCTCGTGCAGGGGACCGCTGGTTTTCAGGCTCTCCTTGCCTTGTTCCACAGCGTATTCCCACTCCAAGCCCATCTCAATGAACACTTGGCTTTTGGCTTCTTGGCCCTTGGCATTCAGGATGAAGTTCCCTGTGGCTTGATTCTTAACAGCTGGAGAAGAAAGGAGATATTTTCAATATCATTCCCTCTGGTCACTCACTTTGGAGGATGGGAATGACCTACACAAGACCCTCTTTGGTGGGAATTATGAGAAAAGGGTTGAGAAAGAGTGAAGGAGAGGTGGATTAGGGCATGCTTACCGATGCTGTGGGATGCTGGCTCCATCTCTTCTATCTGAAGGTGCCTTGCTCCAGCTGGGATCTCAAACATCTTCAAAACACCTGAAAGGGAGGGAGGAAGGATGGAGGGAAGAGAAACAGCAGGTTTCCTCCAACTGGACACACAAATCCAGCTCGTGAATCTGCTTCCAAACCCACCCAGCCCTCTCACCTGGCTGCTTGGGGGTCTTGGCCAGCGTGCCCTTCACCGTCCGGCAGTGGGAATTGTCCCCACCACAGACCCCACACTTGTCATCCTGCTTCAGGGAGCCCACCTCCTTGTCACAGCCGACGTGCTGGCACCCAGGGGAGGAAAGGACAAGCCTGGGGTTACATGCCTGAGGTCCAGCCTGGGATTACAGCCCTGCAGCCCAGCCCAGAGTTACGGCTCTGTGGCCCAGCCCATCATTCAACCATCTCCCTTTGCTGCACAAAGGCTTGGTCCCCAGGGGCGACATCATGTGCCCCCAAGGGGTTGAGCTCTCTCCTGGCCAGGGGAAGGACAGGGACAGCCCCACAAGAGCTCCTCACCACGCACTCGCCCCGGACACAGACGCTGTAGGGGTCTCGGTAGCTGCAGCGGGTCCCGTCGTGAACAACCTGGTTCATGAACACCACGTCTCCCGTGCCCTCGGACTGGCAGATCAGCTCACACTTCTGAGCATCTGTGGCAAAGGGAAAGGGAAAGGGGAGAAAAAGAGAGGTGGGGAAGGAAAAAGGAGTTGTGGAAACTCATTAGGGTGAGTGAAGACAGAAACTCATCTCAGCTTGTACCCCTGAGCACAGCCACAATTCCAAAGCCCATGGTATTCATGTGGCTGATCTCCCAAGGCCATTTGCAGCTCAGGAGCCTGCACTTTTGCCCGGTACACTCAGGAAATGAAGGGAAGGACAGGACACACTACATGAGGCTGCAATACAAGTAGGCAGCTCTGCTCTGGAAACAGGCTGGGAGAGCTGGGGGTGTTCACCCTGGAGAACAGAACACTACAGGGAGAACTTAGAGCCCCTTCCAGTGCCTGAAGGGGCTCCAAGAAAGCTGGAGAGGGACTTTGGACAAGGAGAAAGGTGTGACAGGACAAGGGGGAATGGCTTCAAACTGACAGAAGGCACAGTTAGATGGGGTATTGAGAAGAAATTCTATATTGTGAGGGTGGGGAGGCCCTGGCACAGGTTGCCCAGAGAAGCTGTGGCTGCCTCTGCATCCCTGGGAATGGTCTTCCAACTGTGAGTAAGCTGGTCTAGTGGAAGGTGTCCCTGCCCACGGCTGCAGTGTTGGAATGAGATCATCATTAAGGCCACTTCCAACCCAAACCATTCTGTGCTTCCATGATTTTAAAAAGCTGGCTGCTTGATATCAGCTTATTGCACAACAGTTTCCAGCCCAGGAGCTTCCCACCACCCAACATCTGTGCAGCTGGCACGGTCTCCATCCCAGGCTGACGGCCACCAGGGCAGAGTCCTCTGGAGGAATTGGGCTACTGCTCCTTTGCTAGGACCTGCCAGCACTCACCGTCATGATGCTCGTAGGGAAGCCAGGAATGTTTGCTGTTCTGGTGGGTGTAGTAGGAATTGCGCTTGGAGCACTGCTGGGCACGGAAATCCTGGTAGGGCCCCGGGCACTCCTCGGCATTGCACACCTGGTACTCGTAGGTGGCTCCCGGGCACTGGCGCCCTCCATATGCTGGGCTGGAAAAGAAACCCAGTGGCTTGTGAGAGTGCTGGAGAAGGGATGGTGTTCAAGCCCAGCACAGCTAAGTGCCCGAACACACGGCACAGCTCCTGCAGGAACTGATGTCCCCATCCCTGCCAACAAGGGGAAGAGCCAGGAACCTCTGGCTCGCGGCACTTCCAGTTGGGAAAAGGGAGGGAGGCAGAACCCAGACGTACGGCGGGTTGTCGCAGCTGCGGCTGCGGGATCGCACGCCTCCCCCGCAGGTCCTGGAGCACGAGCCGAACTTGGACCAGGAGCTCCAGCTGCCATCCTGGCTGTAAGGCTGCTCCGACGTCTTCCAGATGCAGTGGCCCTTGAAGCACCACTGGAAGGGAGGAGAAGGAAAGAGTTCCAGACCTCTTCCAAAGCGCTCAGCAGCAGTGGAGAGCCCTCCTGCACTCACAGCACTACAGAAACGGTAAAGCACGGGAGGAAGGGGCTCTTCATCGTGCCCTCGGACACATCCCTCCCACAGGATGCAGGACCAGCCCCTACCTTGCCAGGAGAGCACTCGGTCCCATCCAAGGGCGGTCCCTTCTTGGTCTTGCAGAAGTAGGGGTTGTCCGGGTGGCTGCACCACAGCTGCTTGCAGGGGTCGAAGGTGCGGAACTGGGGGCACAGAGGAGCTGGGCTGGGACAGCAGCGGCGAGTAGCAGCAGGCTGGTGGCAGCCAGGCTGGCTGGGGACCCCAGGGAGGGGGGACGGCGTGGCCATACAGCCCCGTACTCACCGCCGTGCACGTCTTGTACCCCACGCCGAAGTCGAAGCGGCACTGCTCGTCCATGGAATAATTAATTCCCGGCAGCTCGGGCAACGTGGGCCACTGGTGCTCAAAGGGATCATCCAGGAGGCAGTCGTAGGAGCTGCAGAGTCAGAGAGAGGATTTCCTTCCATCACCCCACCCCTCAGCTCCAGGTCACTCTCCAAATTCATCTACTGAGAAATTTGAATTCTCATGGAATCCCAGGATGGTTTGGGTTGGAATGGTCCCTCAAGGCCATAGGGTTCCACCCCCCCGCCATGGGCAGGGACACCTTCCATTAGACCAGGTTGCTCCAAGCCCCATCCAACCTGGCCTTGCATACTTCCAGGGATCCAGGGGCAGCCACAGCTTCTCTGGACAACCTGCAAGGGCCTCACCTCCCTCACAGGGAAGAACTTTTTCCTAATATCCCACCTAACCCTACTCTCTGTCAGTGGGAGGCCATTCTCCCTTGTCCAAAGTCCTTTTCCAGCTCTCTCGGAAGCCCTTTAGGCACTGAAGAGGCTCCAAGGTCTCCCTGGAGCCTTCTGTTCTTCAAGCCAAACACCCCCAGCTCTCCCAGCCTGGCTCCAGAGGCACTCCAGCCCTGGGAGCACAAAAGCCACCAGTCAGGGTGTGAAGGGAGACCATCCCCTCCCGGTTGGAAGGCACGTACTGGATGTAGCGGTTGAGCTCCTGTTTGCTGCAGCGGGACCAGTGGTAGCGGTGGAAGGCGGCCTGGACCAGCGGCGCCATGATGCTCCCCATGCTGGTCTCATCGGCGCAGCGGTTGCCCTGGCCGTCGTGCTCCATGCCCAGCCTGGTGGGAAAATCCCAAGGGATTCACACCTGCAGCAGCGGAAAGCCCCCTCTGCAAAGAGAGGGGCACCACCACTGCCAGCTCTGCCCCCACGACTCACACGTGCCCGGTCTCGTGGGCGACGACGAAGGCCGAGGAGAAGCCGTCCTCGTGGTTGAGGGTGCAGCTGCGGAGGGGGTGGCACATCCCCGTCACCGGAGCGTAGCCTGGGGCAAAGACAGGAGGGAAGGACAGAGGAGGAGAGGAGAGAGAAAACCTTTGAGAGAGGAGGGGAAAAAATGAAAAATTAAGGGGAAAAAAAAAAAACCCCAAACCCACAAATACATAATCTGGCTTCACTGCCATAGATAACAGAGGGGAAGGTGCTGAAGAGGAGGGGCTGCCCAGGTCACTTGGATGGCAGCCCAAGGACTGGCTCACCCATGTGTGCCAAAAGCCAGCAGAGGTTGCCGTGGGGCTTGCTGGCACCACTGTGCCCTTGTGCCAACACACCTGTGCAGGCAGGAGGGCAGAAACAGCACCCACAACACCCTGTCAGTGTGGGTGGCCACTGCCTCCCAGCCCAGGAATGGCATCCCCCGCATTCTTCTTCATTTAAAACAAATAAAGAAGGAAAAAGAGAGAGAAGAAAAGGCATGAGACGCTCCCCAGAGCCCTGCCAAAACCACGGGGCACACCCACACATGCATCCACCCCAGCCCCAGGACCCCAGCCCTCGATCAAGTGCAGTGCAGTGGGGCAGCTGTGGGCAGAGGAATCTTCCCCCACCCAGGCAGCAACACATCACCTCCATTTTGGTCACTTTTCCTTTCTTTTTCACCTTATTTCTGTCCAATTCAATTAACTTGCTGGCACACTCCAGAATTTAGTCCCCAAAGCTTTTTTTATGTATGTTGGTTTTTTTTTTAAGGCTGACCCTTTTTGGCATCAAGGGAGTTAGTGAAGGAAGGACTTAAAGGTCAGAGAGGCAAAAGCAGGGCAGGACCATGCTGGATAACTGTGCCCTGGGGATTGGCATGCTGGAAGAGGAGAGCTCAGCAAGCCAGGAGTAGGCAGCAGCAGGAGAGGGATGCTGATGAGCTGACCCTACACCCACCCTGGCCAAACCACGGGGTCCACAGAGCCCCCCATCCTTTTGGGATACTTGATCCACACCAAGTCACTCCCATAATGGGGTCTAACCATAGAGTAATAAATCAAGTCCTAGATAAATAATTTGAAAACATTTTTTTTACCCCCATGAAACTTTCCACAAAAAGTTGTGGGAAGCTTTCTCTACAAGGGGAGGGCAAATTTATTTTGTCTAGGATGAAAATTGGATAAATTCCCAACCAAAGAAGCTCTGGTTGGGAGATGGGACAAAGGAATGTGAAAAGGTGGATGCTCACAAAGGCAGTTTTTTGTAAGGAAGACCCCAGTAAGAATTGGAAGGAGTATAAAAGGTTCTCCACGGGAGAACAATAGTAAGAAGCAACTACCTGGAAAATACTTAATTCTGAGCACAAGCATCCTTCAGCCCAGGCCCCTCTGTGCCACCCAGTGCAGAGGGACAAGACCTCTACAGCAGCAATTAATAATTTACAACCCATCTGTCCACTGCTTTTCTCTTCAAAGGGCATATTTGGGATAATTTGGTGCCACACTCTGGTTCTTCGTTCAACACATTCCCAAGCTTAACAGGGTGTTGGGGATCCACAAGGATTTTGTTTTGGGGAAAACAGGCAAGAGCAAGCACAGTGTTACTATTCCAACCAGAAGGAAATTCCCAGTGGATGAGGAGCTCTTTGTGCCATGCAGCACAGCCAGGCAAGGCCACAGGGACTTCCACAGCAAGTCCTGGAGATGTGTGACAAGCAGAGAGCCAGATCCATAGGGAAAAAGGGAAGGAGCTGCTGGAAGGAGCACCCCTAGAGCAGGGCTACCCCATCACTCTCACGACTCCTTCCCACCAAGGGGCAGCCTAGGGAGTCTCTCCCTTCTGCCAAAAAAGGTCCTCTCACCAATGCCTTTGGACACAGTCACTTTGCCAGGAAGGATCTAGAAAAACGAAACAAAAGCTGGTATTTCACCCGTGTGACTCTGGATAAGGAGACCAGGGCAGGTCACCAGCTTGGCACAACCCAAGGTCTGCTATTTGGTGGCTGCAGGACCACTGGCACATTTCAGGAGGGTTTCCAGCTGGATTTCTCCTGAGGTTCATCTCCTGCTGAGGGGGATCCTTCTCAGGGAGGTAATCCAAGTTAGGACAGGTTTCCTTCTCCACCTTTCCTTCCTCCTGTGCACACCTGGAGGATTTGTGCTACAGATCAGGGTGACAATACCCACCCCACTCACAGCATTGAATGGAGTCTCCTGATGGAAATCCAGACCTGGCCAGCAGCGTGGAAAGGAGAAGATGGGAATTTGGAAGCAGCAGGCTTAGAACTGGGAAAAGTCACCTCTCCTGGTAACACCAAAGCACCTGTTTTCCTAATGCAGCCGTGAAACACCAGAAGATTTTCCTGAAAATTTTTATTAGCAAGGCCTCCAACTTCTCAGACCACACCAGCACAATCTCTGCACCAAGAGGGTGAGAGATTCCTGCAGTAAAATTTCCTCTTTGACCCAGGGTTAATTGAATGCTCCCATGTCCAAGAAATAAATCGATATAAAAATAGGTTTTAAAGTCCTCCAGAGGACAGAATAAGTTGATTGATTCTGTGGGGCTTCCTGTGGTATTTCATCTTTTTTTTTTTTTATCTGATTTTTGTATTTTTAAGGCGTTTTGGGCCAAGGGGAGGACTGGTAAATGAAATCAAAGAGCAAGATAATAAATAAATAAAGATATTTTATCCATTCAGGCTGATATTCTGGTTTAATTCTCTCTCTCTTCTTCATCATGTGAAGAAAAAAAAAACCGACTTTTATAACCTTTTTCTGGACCTTGCTGGCCAAGAAACAGACTGTGCTTGCAAGAAAATCCTCTCACCTCTCACCCCTCGCTGGCTTTCCCCCCCGCCGGCAAACTGCACATACCTGATCGAGACAAATACAGTACCTTGCATACCTGCGGGCCCAAAATCTTGCCTGGTGAGGAAGACGGCGTGGTCGTGGTACTCGGCGTGCTCGGGGTCGGGGCGCTGCTGCGAGTGCGCCCAGCGGCACACCTGCTCCAGGCTCCGTGACGGATTGCCCCGCTCGATCAGGCTGACTGACTGCGGAGGAACGGGAAATCCGCTGCTGGGGAGAGCAGGAACGGCTGCTGCCCTTCCCCTGGGAGCCGAGGAGGGGTTAGCCCAAGTGGGAGCTAAGAAGCTGAAGGAGGAATCGCCCAGGAAGCATCAGATCTAAACAGTGAGCTCCTGGACTGAAATATCGTCCCCTGAACCTGAGAAGGGACGTAGCTGGACAGAGCAGCTGCCTCCAGCACCGGCTTTGGGGAGGATAAATCATCCCAAACAGAGCCTGGCAGTTCCCACCCTGCTGTATCACCACAGCTCCAAATCCCTTCCCCTCCTCAGACCGACCTCCAGCCCAGAGCACAAATGTCACTGGGATGAAGCCAAATGGATTGTTGGCTTTCTCAGCTAGAGATGATGTTCCTGGTCCCATGGAAGCCTCCAAAAATGGGCCAGCCTTCATCCTTATCCCTGCTCCTCAGAACCATCCCTGGATCTCCAGGATGTGCTGAGTTTCTGCCAGCCAAGCATATTTCCATAATAAGGAAGTTTTTTCCCAAGACCTAACTGGTCTTATTTGTGGATCACACACACACACACAGAGACATCACTATGTTGAGTCATTAACACCCTTGCTAGAACACTTCCTGTGGGACAGGGGCTTGCCCCAAAAAAGTACAGAAAATCACATTGTTTCAAAGAAAAATCTGGCTGCTGTGCTCGAACAAGCCTTTAAAAATAAGGGCAGCCTGAGAAACCACAGGAAAACTTCTCAGGAAAGCTTCCCATGCTTTTGCTGGCCATGCCCAAGCCACACGAGAGCTACAGGACAGCCAGAGAGACAGACAAGGAGATCTCAACATCAGCTTTTCCTCACTAATGTCCAGATCCTCTCAGTGTGGGAAGCCACCTTTACTCCATCATCTACAGGGCTCTGAGGAAGCCTCTGTGGTTTTCCCCACATCCCACAGCAAGCACACACCAGAAGATCACAGTCACCCACCACCCCCCTGAGGGCCTCTTAGGCCAGGGGGCTATCCAGGCCCTCAGCCCCCAAACACCAGACTAAGGAAGGTTCAAATTCACCCCTGCTCAGCACAGTTGTCATGTGGGCTCCAACAACTGCCACGTTTTCCCAAGGCCGGGCTTACCGAAGTGCTAAATAAACGTTAGAGCATCTCCTGCTGGATTTACCTGACGATATCCCACCATGATCATCCTGACCAGCACGATGTTGATGTGGACGCCCAGCGACTCATCGTGATAAATTTCGTCCACCTGAGGAAGGGAGGGAAATCCAACAGGGAAGAAGTTAAGGCCATCCCAGCTCTCAAGCCCCTCCTGTCCTCCACGCTCCCACGTTCCACACCCTTCCAAGCTTTCCAAGACCAGGTGCAAAGATCTCATCCCTCTCCTCCCACTGCAGGGAGGATTTTTTTCCCCATTTTCCCATGTGTAACAAGCACAAAGCCAACAAGCCAAGTTGGAATAAGCCAAAATTTCCCGAGGAATGGCTCAGATGGTCAATGACATCACCCATTTCCATCAAGGGCTGTGTTTCCTCCTCCTCATTTCTCAATGACCCATTGCCTCTTTAGAATATGAATCCTTCAGAGGGATGGAAATGCTCCAGACTCCAGCATCCGAAGGAAAAATGGCTTTTTGATACAATCCTTTGCCTCTCCCCAAAGCCAGAGCTTTCCTCAGTTGCATCAGTGAGTCAAACCTGACCTATGGCTCCAGAAATCCCAGGAGAAGGCAACACAGTGAAGAGAACAGGGAGGGCTCATGAGTCAATGAGATTTGTACCATCCTCGGCTATTAAAAATGACCTTGCAAAGGAAATAACCAGCTACAACCTCTTCCTTCTGCATTCCCAGGATGAATAAACAAATTCTACTCCCAAATGCTAACAAGAGAGTAGGACACCCAGATGGGAAATGGCTCTGAGAGCTGAGCCCAGTGACATGGACAGAGGCACAAACCCACGCGAGACCCTGCACCTCCTGCAAAGCACGTGGGAAAACACAGCCCAGGGAAGGAATACACCCTGGTTTTTGAGAATGGGGCTTTCTTTTTCCCAAAAAGCCTCACAAATGAACAGTTCCACAAATGGGGGTTCACTGCAGAAGTTGAAGAGACTGAGTTAAGACATTTTTTAATATTGACTAGAATTAATGTTTTAATTGAAAAATACTTTTTCAGCTTTGCCATAGGGAGGACTAATTTGCCTCAGCTCTATCATA
This sequence comes from Chloebia gouldiae, assembly GCA_003676055.1. Lineage (NCBI taxonomy): Eukaryota > Metazoa > Chordata > Aves > Passeriformes > Passeridae > Chloebia > Chloebia gouldiae. Next base: position 49,242 of record QUSF01000053.1, read on the forward strand.
GCCTTCTAGCCTAGATGAAGGTTATAAAGTCAGATTTATGGATCTTTTCTATTTTTTCCTCCATGCCTTTGGAGTTTTTCAATTTTACATCAAGGGTGAGTGACAACTACCCTTTTACTGCTGCTCAAGTCCATGTCAGCCACTCCCCAGTGTTTTACAAGCCCCCCATTTTCCAGCCTGGGATTCCATTTGAAATACCCACTCAGGCCAGTTTTAAACCCAAAACCCCAGTGTTAACCTTTTCCCCATGACAACCAATACTCCCATGGGATGCCTCTGAGCCATGCAGAGAGCTAATGCAGATCCTGAGGCTTGAATGCAGCAAAATCAATTATAAAAAAATAAAATTAATCAATAAACTGCCAGTCCCTCCCCATTAATGCATCTCTTTGGATGTAGAAGCTGCAAGAGCCGTGGGGTATTTTATCCATCAGTGTGGAAAAATAACCCGCCCTCAGCTCATCCCTACTTTCTGTGGGTGGGATGCTCCTAGACGCTCTCCTTTTTGTAAAAATAATGAAAATATGACGGATTTTTTCTGATCCCAATCCTATTTTTTGGGGGACGTGCACAGAAGGGTGGAAGGTCACGCAGTGTTGCAGCTGCAAACATTACTCAGGCCTCCAGACCCACTGAGGTATGAAGGATCCAGCCCAGCAAGGAGCTGCAACTCCCCAGGGCTCTCAGGCTGGGTTTTAGGATGTAGGAGGCTTTGGCATCCCGGAACAATCCCACATCATAAGTTTGATTACAAAAATATTGGTAATACAGCAGGGTGGGAAAGCAGGGAGAGAGGGAGAAATTAAAACCATGCTTGAAGAGATGCAGAGCTGGACCTGGGGGGTGGTGTGGGGAACAGGACAGGAAACACAACCATTTCCTTCACTTTACCAAACCTTCACACATTTTCCTTCACCCCCAGTGCTTGCCAGGAGCTGGAGCTCCAGGCTGAGAGAGGGCAGGGTTAGATGGGATACTGGGAAGGAACTCAGGGAGGTGAGGCCCTGGCACAGGCTGCCCAGAGAAGCTGTGGCTGCCCCATCCCTGGAAGTGTCCAAGGTCAGGTTTGATTGGGCTTGGACCAACCTGGGATGGTGGAAGGTGTCCCTGGCCATGGCATGGGGTAGGAATGAATGAGCTTTCATCTCCCTTCCAAACCATTCCATGAGTTTAGGATTTTATGGTTATCCACCAGCGCTCTGCTGCTTGCTGCCTGCTCCTGAGGACCCCTCAATCCATCCATTAGGGACCTCTCTACCAGCCACAACCTAACCTTGCTGTGACTGGGAGCATCACGTGGAGCAGCACAGACCTCTCCCTTCCCAGCTGCACAGGATATTTTGGCAGGATGCTCAATAGATCCTGCTGTATTATTCCAAGATGGGATTTAATTCCATAAATCTTCCTTATAAAGCAGTGCTAAATCCCACTCTCCTCCAGCCCGCAGGGGCCTGGTACTCCCTCAGTGTGGGACTCCATTTCAGCCCTCCCTGGGACTCCATTTCAGCCTCTGAAATGAAGAGTTAACCTACAGCCCAGCCCCTGTTCAACCCAGGGTTTAGGCAGGGATTTGCACCTAACTGATACTGATGACCTTTTGGGTTAATTCAGAAAGCAAATGTGGAACCAGACTGCCCAAGGCTACACACTTCCCTTCATAGCCAGATATAAATAATTGATTGCAAGGGGGGAAAGAATCATATCAAAAGGGCTTGGTGCTGGCTGCTGCAAGGGCTGCGACCCTGCAGACCCCAAATTTTGGGGCGGGGGGGGGAACATCAGCAGGGCCCCAAGTGCTCCAGTGCCTGTGGAAGAAGTGGGGACGGAGCTGCAGAGGCTGAGCATCACCTTGGAAATGGAAATTCACCTGGAGAGCAGTTTGCACGCTTGGCACAACTCCCCCTGCCCTCTGCACATGACATTAAACAAGTCAGTGTCTTCAGAGAAACCCCTTCCCCCAAAAATACCTGTTCAGCAAAGGGCTCCAGTAAAAAATACCGATTTTTATATGAAAAAAAATATCCCTGAAGCCTTGGGATAAAGATCTTATCCCTCTCATCCATGATCAGCCTGTTTCACACCATCACCTGGCAAGAAATGCTCTCCTCTTTCATTTAAAATGGAATTTTCCAACCTATAAACAGCCCAGCCCTTAAGGCTCGCTGTGAGTTAAGGGCGAACCAGCAGCAACAACCACCCCATAGAAGTCCCCCCAAACCCTGCAACAGCAAGGAGGCAGTGGCATTGCTTTATGGTGAAAGGAATGTTACAACCTGGGAGCAGGGCAGGCTGCCTCCCTAAATCCCTGCAAACCTCTGGCCAGCCCCGAGTCTGCAGCCCCAGACGCACGATCCCGACAGCAAAACCGCACTGGCAACGAGGTCTAGACCTCGCTGTTCTTCAGGGAAGGAAAACAAAGGGAGAGACACGAGAAGAATTTGCCAGACCAGCAGAATAGCTGACATTTCAGAACGCCGGGATCGCTTACTCGGAACAGCCAAGTCATCTTTAAACTCCTTTCTTTTATTCCCTCGCTCGGTTTTCATGCCGGTGGATTCACCCTGAGCCTCTTTGCTGGGGCTGGGGGGTTAGGAAGGGAGGGGAAAGTCCCCCTTAGCACATTTTTGGGCTTGCATAATGTGTAATGTCACCTTCACCTCTGTGAGAGCTGGCCCACAATATCTGTGGGGAGGAACAGAGGAGAGAAGGGGAGAACTGTTCTGCAGGGCAAGGCTAGATTTGATCAGAGCTCTCTACAGAACAAGGCATGTTGTCCCAAAAAAATAGCAACATACATGTAACATACATTCCCTATACAGAGAAAAGTGCATGGACACATGAAAGACATCAGGGGTATTTTTGTTATTATCAGTTAGCAAGGAAGTGACTCATAAACCCCTCACCTATGAAAAAAACACACACAGCTTAAAATTAAAACTGAAGGTTTAATTTTTGTTCCCAAACCTTCTCTTCTGTGGGGTCTCAGTAGCACTCTTTGTTGCTCTGCCCTTGGGAACAATAATTTCAGCTGAAGCCAGGCAAGTCCCAGCTTGGAGAGGGCTCTGACTCATGGGGTTTCCCTAGTAACCTGAAACAATGGGAAAACACCAAGAACCTTTGCATCCTTAACCAAATCATGGGCAATATCAGACAAAAGCCCAGGATCCCAGTTGAGGCCAGGGCCAGGTTTAACACAGACATTGCTTGGCTTCTCCCCTCCAAGTGGAGCCACCCCCAGACTTGAAAGGATCAGGGATGAGCAGCAGGAAGTCTTGTGGAGAAAACCAAGAAGCCCAACTCCCTGAAGAGACTGGAAAGCAGAGCCAAACACTGACTATTTACTCTCATATTTCCTCTCCTCTTCTTTTTCCAGGGTGCTGGATCCCCTCCTGGTTCCCAGCCTTTGATATCAGCAGCCACCAATGCTGGGGGAATCTCAATTTTCCTTCTGCAACATCACAATCCCTGCCACAAGCAGCAAGCAAGAGAGGGGAATAACTTTTCAGAGTCACCAAACATTCATCCCAAGAGCCCAACAGACCAGTTTTGGTTAGGTGGACACAGCAATGCCCAGCTCAGAGCAGAGATACACTCAGCAACTGATGGCAGGGGGGCAGTTGTGCCTTTCCCACTCACTCCAACCTGATCCCAAATTCCTGGGCAGCATCTGAGCCAAGAAAGGAAGGGCAGGCTGGGAATGCAGGCTGGGAGCTAGCAGGGAAGGCAGCCTGCCTGCAGGGAAGCTCTTAGGTGCACAAAAGGAGCAGTCATCCTCGTGTCAGCTTCCCGGGATGGACACAGAGCCCTTCACTGAAAAGCATCCACATTTCTGGCAATGAAATAAGGGCTGCGGGGTTTGTTTCTTTTCACAAAAAACCTCCTCCGCGACAAATCATTTATCACCAAGCTTCAGCCAACACAGAGTTCCTAATAAAGGGTTTTGTGTCTTGGGAAGAGCCCCAGGACCCTACCTACAGCAGCGCTGGGAAGGGCTACATGTCCCACTGCTCCCTCGGCACTCAGTGGAGAGACCTCAGGAAAAGCCAGGAAAGTTTATCGCTGCTTCCAAACTCGTTGCCCCCTTTCCTTGGGATATATCTTGATAGGAGAGCTCATAGACAGGAAAACTTTCCCAGTTGGCTCCCTGACATACTCCAGCCCAGCTCATTAAGTCCTTTCCACGTTAGAGGGCTGGCCAAGCCTCTCATCCTTCTTCCCTTTGCCTCCGACTAATGGGATTAATGTTCAGCTGTGTGGTCCCAGCAGGCTCCTCCCCGCCAGCCCCCCGGCATCCTCCTCTCTCCCTCCCTCTGCCACCCAGGCCAGAAAGCAGGACTCTCTTTTTTCTGCTGAATCGGGTGTTTTAAGGCAATCTGAGCCGCTAAGGAAACGAGGCGGCGCCAAGGGAAGAGGAGGCGGATGGAGGTCACGGCAGAGTTGGAAAGAAAACGCACTAAAAGCCAGAAAGAAAGAAGGGGAAGGGGATTGGGGGGAGAATATATAGAGGAAATAATACTTGGGGGGAAGTATTTGTTGCCTGTATTATCCTGGGGCTTTCCCTCCCTCATTAAAGTCTCCAGAGCCGCCTTTAATTGAATAGGCAGCGGGTCCTCCCTTCTCCCAGCGAAGCATCCCGCGCATTCACTCCCTGAAAAGTCCTGCCCGCGGGGTAGGAACCATGAAATGCGCCTGAAAACCGACCTTTTGATTAGAGCTGACAATCCCCGGGCGCTCAAACTGGCCATCCCGGCCCCCCTTCCCCCCCGGGGTCGGAAAGGAAAAATGACATCATCTCCGACCCCTGTAATGTGGGAAGAGCCAGAGGGCAAAGCAGGGAACCCTGTGGCTTCCCCCGGCAGGAGGATTTAATACACCAAGGGGAGAAATGCTTGGAAAGTTAATTTAAGCAATACAGGCACTGGGATAACGTGCCAGAGAACAAAACATTGTGATGAAGGTGTGTGCTTCCTCAGCATTTTCCCTCTTCAGGACCAGCCACTTCACTCATCCTTCACCCCATCACCCTTTAATGCCACAAATCCTCCTCCACCATGTTTATAATTTCCCCTTCATTACCAGCCACTTCACTCATCCTTCACCCCATCACCCTCTAATGCCACAAATCCTCCCCCACCATGTTTATAATTTCCCCTTCATTGCCAGCCATATGGCAGAAATAATGCCCAAACCAACAACCAAGCACCCAAAAGCATCTTTATAACTTGGCTATTCCAGAGCTGGTGGAGCTTTTTGAACATTTTTCATCACTTAAAGAAAAATAAATAGAGGTGAGGATAAAGCATAGAAAACAAAACAAAACTGGGAGAGAGAAAGAGATCCTTGAGCATAGACCTTATTTGCAGACATTCAGGTGCTGGAGGAGCACACCTCCCTCAAGATGACTGGATGAATAAATACTGATCCTTCCACATCTCTCAAGCCTTGGGGAATACCGATGTTTTTATCTTAGAAAGGAATAAAAAGGAGTGTAGGGAACCAGCACAGGCTGCCCTGTGCCTCAGAGTGAGGAAGGGTGCAGGAACTGTAAAGCTGCTCTAAACCCCTTTTCAAACATACCCTGAATGGTTATCCAGGTGCATAGGTTTCCAAAAGGCTTCCAAAAAGCTATTAAAATATTTTCTCTACCAACAAATAGTATTCAGAATAAATCATGAACATCATCACTGCAAAACAAATTACAGCTATCATAATTTCTAACTAAGGAAGCCATGACCATTCTCTTCTCTAGCATTTGTTGACACTTCAGTGATGAGGAGGAAACGTTCTCAGCCAGGAGAAACTTTTGGACTCAGGTGACAGACAGTGACAGCACCAACATGCCAGACCCTGCCATTGGGTCTGAACATCAAAGGGCTCTGCTTTCTATCCCTCTAATTCCCACAGTTATTAAACACCAGAGCCAGCTGTGTGAAGGCACAGCCCTTCCTGCAGCACTGCTCCCCCTCCCAAACCCATTTCTTTTCCCAGGATAACAGATTTGCAGCATCAGAAGAGCACTAAACCCAGGGAAAGGTGGGATCCACATCCCCCAGAGTCCAGCCTTACTATGTTCATGAGGGTGAGGACGTAGTTCTGGACGTGCTCCTTGCCATGGAAGCGCACGATGGAGTCATCCACGGCCAGCAGCACCTCGATGTTGTAGTCATCCTTCCTGGCGTGCCGCCGCTTGCGCTCCGCGTCCCCCAGCCGCTCCGTCATCAGCTCCAGGGAATTCGGGAGCTCACCCACCTGCATGCCGGGCACTGGGCAGGAAAATAAAGAGCCTTTGAGGTGATCTGACACTACGGTGACGCTCCACAGAAGTAGAAATTCAGTAGAAAACCAGATACGAGAGTTAACTCTAACGGGATATTGAGCTCCAGCTGGTTGCTGGTCCAGCTCACTCTGTGGTGGGGAAATGGCTCTGAATTGTGAAGACCAGCACTAAAAGACATGTTAATGATTGGACTCAAGAACCTTAAAGGTTTTTACCATACTAAATTATTCTATCATCTGTGAAAAAGTTAAATCAAGGCCACATTTCGTAGAATCATCACAAATGGTTTGGGTTAGAAGGGACCTTAGAGATCATCCTACCATGGGCAGGTTCCAGACCCTACTATGGGCAGAGACACCTTCCAGGTTGCTCCAAGCCCCATCCAACCTGGCCTTGGACACTTTCAGAGATGGGGCAGCCACAGCTTCTCTGGGCAACAACTTTCAGTGCCTCAACACTCACAACACGGGTGATCAAAGCAAGACTGCAGCACCTCCAGCTCAGCATTTCCTTTCCTTCTTCTTGACTTTAGCAGTTAAACTGAGATGCACAAGGGCTCGTGGAAGGAGAAATCCTCTCCCCACATGAAATATTTATTACCAGTTGCTGGGAAAGACTGGATTCCAGCAGCCCCTACCTTCGGGATGGAGGTCGTGGCGCGGCTTGGCGCCATCCTGCCGGATGGCTGAGCGCCGATAGACCACGTGGGCCCTCCCGTGCTCCTCTGTGTCCTGCTGGCCCCTCTCCAGGGGCTCAATGAAAAACTCGTTGCTGTCTGTCCGAATCAGGCCAGCCTGGACTCCACAAAGAAACAAGGAAAAGGGGGGGAAAAACGGTGTGGTTTTATACAAGTGTAGGGGGACACACGCACTCAGTACACTCGTTAAAGATTGATGCAGACTATGCACAAAGGGGAAAGGCATCCGAAATAATCTTGTTTTGATCCTACTCCATGACACCAGGATGGTTCTAATACCATATTAATCTATGACAACCCTTAATTTCCCCTGTAGATGGCAAAAAAGAAAAAAAAACAGTTGGGAAAAACCAACCAACAAAAAAAAAAAAACAACCCAACCTGGCTGCAATTCAATTTGTGTCTTTATATGGCTATGAAACTCTGTTCTGTCTCATCCATGAGTTGTGCTGGACCCTGAACTCTGGGATACAAGGCTGAAGGGGCTCCCAAGACACTCCTGAGCCTCCCTGAACCCTTCCCATTCCATTCCCACAGTGTCTTTAGGATATCTGCCATTTCATTGACACTATGAGCTGCAACAAGAAAAAATAAAGAGAAACCATTCTCTCTGCCCCATGAAGTACTTGGGAATTAACACAGGGGAATCCTGTTGGAGCAGAAGCTGGAAAGCATTACAGCTCCACCTCCCAAACACAGGGAAGATGAATGACAGGGCAAACATCGCTGGAAATGTTGTCCTGGCTACCGACCTGCTCCTAATTAACACCAAGCTCCCATCAAATCCCCCTTACATCAGCCTGAGCGCTCACACCCCGCAGCGCCGGCCAGCTCAGACCTCGGGCAAGGAAAAGGATCACCAGGATTTGGCTTCTCTCCCACGGGCAGCCCCCCCCAGCTCGGCATTTTTCCCAGCTCCCTGCATGGCGCACGCGTGCGTTCCTTCCTCCAGAGCTGCCTGCTGTTGAAGAGCTGCCTGGAAAGCACCCGCAGAACATACGGATCTGTTCTTGGAGCAAAGCCTTCAGCAGCGTGGACCTACTGGAGTCCTTGTGTTGGGGTGTTGGAATGGGTCTCACCAAATAAAAGAGAAGTAAAATATTTACAGAGATGTATTTTGGACAGAGGCTGTGGCTCTTCCAAACCCACCTGGCTCTTTGGGTCCCCTTCGTGTTCACGTCCCGTTGGATTCATCAGGCAATGACCAACCTGGCTCTGTTGGATTCCACCAAATTTCCTGCTCCACTTGGGTATTATTAACTGCTGAACTCCACTGCAAAGCGGGCTTTTGGCTGGTTTTGTTTCACCTCCTTCCTGAGGAATCCAAGTCCTTGCCTGACACACGTATCTCAGGTTCTTGCCACAGGAAGAGCCAGCTCAAACCAGGGCAGCCAGGGATTGTGCCCCCGCCCTCACTCAGCCAAGGAGATGAAGAACACAGCCAGGTTTAACCAGGAGCACCAGGCAGGGTGGTGGTGATGAGGCAGAGAACAAGCCAGGGAGTCAAACCACCAGTCAGGTTCAGTGATGGTTGGGCGAGGCCATGATGATGGGGCAGGGCACAGAATCACGGAATCCTTTAGGTTGGAAAAGCTCTCCAAGACCATCAAGTTCAACCATTGACCCAGCACTGCCAGGGCCACCACTAAACCACATCCCCAGGTGCCACATTTATACATCTTTTCAATCCCTCCAAGGATGGGGAATACAAGCCTGTGCCAGGGCCTGACGACCCCTTCCACGAAGAAATTCTCCTGATTTCCAGCTCCAAAACATTGCTCTTTGTTATACAATAAGAGAAGGAGCAGAAGCAGCCCCTGCCCCAGGAGGAACTCTTCTGGGACACCACTACCCCCTCCCAGCCCTGCCACAGGGCGTTTCGTTCGGGACCAGGCACCCCAAAGCCGGTTTATGGGTTTAGGGCCAAAGCCGGGACTTGCTGAGTCAGGCGGCTGGAGGAAAGCCGTGCCGCCGCGCCGGGGCAAGGCTGGATTAAAACGTGAAAGAGCTGGTCCCAAGCCACAGCCCACTTGGGTTTGAGCTGCTCTACAGCTCGTGACTAATTATATCTGGCTCAAGGAATAAAGCAGCCCAGACTTTCTCCCAAAGGCAGGATGCAACGCGCTGCCGACTCCGGGGCCGACTGACGGCAAAGGGGATAACGCAGGGATTTCTGCTGATCAGAGCAGCCCAAGAAATGGAACAGAAGCTGCAGCAGTCACCCTAGCATTCACAAAAATAAATCAAAAAACCAAAACAACACAAAAAACACCATTGCAAGAGGCATGCACCAACCTGCCTGCTCGCAAAGAGGAGCAGCTCAGGTTGTATTTCAACATTTTGGGAGGGTTGTAACAGTAGAGAGGCAGCAGAAAAGGTCAGATGCCACCCAAAAAGTTCCACTCAGCTTTTCTTGGGCTTTTTCCAAGAGTTCAATCCCATCCCCAGGGATCAATTAGCCATATGCTTCCCGCCCTTGATTTTAATTTGGTTTAGTAATACCAAATCGAATTAAATCAATTGTCGGGACTATTACCACTGTTTTTCCTAACATGAGATGCTGTCTGCAGCTCTCAGTGAAGGTACTCCCCAACTAGAAAATGTCCCTTTAAAGACAATTCCACTGGAAAGAGGGAAAACATACACCAAACTCACTCCTGCCAGCTCACAGAGGGTGAAGTGTCTTCCCCAGCTCTCCTGTGCCTCCCCAGGCTAAGGGAGAGATGAACTCCTGCCTCACTAAGGGAGACTCTCCAGGACCCTGAATAAGGAACTCACCCTTCACTGCTGGGTAAAAACCTCCAAATCCCACAGGAGTTCAAGAAATTCTGACACTTAATACAGCTGAGATGTGGAAAAATTAATAAAGCTGCTGTACTTGACCAGGGAAGCTAACAGGAGGGGGAAATCCAACCGTGTGCATAGTATGTATTTTTCCTGTAAGATTCACACATAATTTGGACAAAAAGTCCTAGAAAACCAGGCAGTGTGAACACAGACACCACGGATAAACAGCGCTCCCCCTCCATCCAGAGGGCATCAGGCATGGTCCAGAGGTACTCCATCACTATTTTCATACCTCTCTGCAGCACAGGCTTTTCAGCCCAAACACAACACTTTGCCTTCCTTAACTCCTTTTCCCTGCTCTTCACACCAAGATGAGAAGTTTTTGGGGTGGCTACAGGTCAGGCTTTGCCAGGTGACCCAAGCCAGGCCTCAAATGTAGCTCCTGGCGGAGTGAGGACATGAAAACACGCTCAGAACTAATTACTTAATTGGGTTTTCAGCCCAAACAGGGCCTGGTTTGCATCTCACTGTCAAAATTTGGGATTATCACCTGGGAGAAAAGCCCTCATATCCATATAACACCCACACCAGCTGAGGCCAGAGGGACCTAGTGACCAAAAGGACATCTCAGACCCTTTTTCTCCCCAAAATTAACCCTACAGCTCAGGAACTGCAAGGAAAATCCTGGAAGACCAAGCTATCATTTTTTCAGTGGAGTATCATTTTGGGGGGCTGTTTCTTCCTCCATTCCCTATTAATTACTGTTTCTGAGGGCTTTTGTGTTCTGCTTATCTGCTCCCACCCATCTGAAGCAAGCCAGCGCCAGGGGGATGGAAAACGCTGCCGCTACAGTTTGCAGCACTATGGCAAATCACCCGAGGGAAAAGCCAGGCACACAAATATGGTGTCTGTGGGTGATAATCCTTCACCCATCCCTGCAACCAGCAAAGCAGGAAGGAAGCAAGGTCGACCACGCGCTGCTAAAGCCGGCGGGAAAAAATCTGGGATGCCCCCACTGCAGCGAGACGTGTCCGCCGGCAGAGATTTCTGCCTAACGCTGCTTTACCAGTCAGGAATTTGGTGGCTTAGATCAGCTTTGAAATTACGTTATGGGTGACAGCAACTTCTCACCCTGGTACGAGACACCCTTGCAAAAAAGGAAAGGCCAGATTCCCACCGTGGATGCCCACAGCGAGTGGCAGCCATGGAAGGTGCCGCGGCTTTGGCATCTGGGAAAAGGATCGGCTTGCCTTCATGGCTAAATATGGATTTAGGAAAGACTTTGGGTGGACTCTCTTTTTCAAGAGCTGGGTTCGAGTTTTGGGTTTTTTTTCTTCCTCTCCTCCACTCCCCCCCGTTATTTATAATCTCGGTCTCTGTTTATACACAGCCTAATCTCTGTGTGTACACAGCCCTCATCCGCAGCACCCCGGAGCGCTTCCTCTGGCCAGGAACCGCCGGCCAAGCGCGGCCCCGCGCCTCCCACGCGCGCTATACCGGGATGCAAAAGCCACAATCCCCTTCCGAAGCTCGTGGGCAACTTCCAGCAAAAGTTCACAGGAATTCCAGGGTCCTTGCCTATGGAAGAGTTTCCTCCAGCCCATCAGCAACATTCCTGACCATGTACATCCCTCCCAGATGCTCTACTGCTTCTCAGGTCATAAAAATCATTCTCCCATCCTATCCACACATAGAACCAGGTTTTGGCTCCCTTTCTTGCTCTGTTTCCTAAATCAAGCTCTTTTCACTGCTTTTTGGGAATCCTCTTGATCTCCCTGCTCCTTCAAAGTAGGCGGATCCTGAGCAGATTGAAGATGTCAGACTCACTAAAGCCCAAGCCCGAAAACCCATGGAAAAAAAGAAACCAACTCTATCACAAGGCCAAGAGATCCAAGCACCTGCTTGTCCCCTCAACCTTGTGTCCTTCACCAGACCAGCTCTGGAAATTCCTGGTGGAAGCCAGGATATTGATTTATTGGCCACGGAGCAATAAATTTATAGAAAAAAAAATCCATATCCTGGGGGAAAACCCACTTCTTCCTTTATATGGGCTTAAAAGAGTGGGTTAATCCATGAGTGGCAGGATATGACTGCATAAATCCACATGGAAAAGCATCCTGTGGGACACGCTACATCCTAACCCCACTGGAACAAGGGCAAAAAATGACAACCAACAAGGTGTGCAAGGGGCTAACTTGGGGCTAAAGCCTAGGAAAGCCTGGAAAAGTTAAATTAAAGCCTGTTTGGGATTGACACTAACAATACAATGGGCTCTGGGGAAGAAAATTCCCAAAGCTGTGCCACAGAGAGGACACAGATCAGCTGCTGAGCACCTCCAGCATCCTCTTGCTTGTGATGCCAAAGGGAATGAGATCTGCCATGGAACCTGCACGCTTCAAGCCCTGCTCTCTGTTCCAGACCCACCACTACCTGCTGGGTCTATAGGAAATGCCTTTAAAGCTTCCAACACTGCCCACACTGGCCAGCCCCAGAGCAATCCATGTCCCAGAGAGATGTCTGCAAGTCCACAGCCTCAGCCCATTCCCAAAAGGATGCTTCAAAAGGTGTGGATTACGTGCTAAAAAAATTTAGTTCCTATATGTAGGCGAAATACGTATTTCTGGCTGTGCTGCTCTATCATTTCTGCTTGTACAATAGCAGCAGGCGCTGTATAAAAAGAAAGGAATGCCAGATTGTTTGTGCCGGTGGCCAAAATTGGCTTAAGGAGCTCCCAGAATAAAGTAACTAAAAAAGAAATATATATATAAAAAAAATTTTATAGGCACTAAATAATGCATTTCTTCCAACCTGGCAGTAAAGTTTAAGTGGTACTGGGAGAAAACAGCAAACTCTGGCACCTAAAACAAGATTTAAATTGGCTCAAAGGAAATCTGAAGGGCAATGGGCCAAGGGTATTAAAAAATAAGTGCTTCCCCAAGCGTATCAAAGGTAGGGAACCCACAGGCAGAGCAGATGCTGGGGATAATGAGGTAACAGAGCCATTTAAAGGAATTAAAGCGCTGTGGCAGCAAGTTACTGATGCTGAACTGTGCTCAGAAAGCCAAGAGCCTCTGAGCCCCTGAGTGATTAGGAAAAAAAACAAAAAAAAAACCCACGTCCTCCTACAAACAGATGCCTGGTGGGAGCCAGACTGCAGCTAACAGTGATTTCATGAGGTGCTCGAGCTCACACAGCATCATTCAAGAGGTAGGAAATGCAGAGGAAAAGTTCCGGAGCAGTCCCATGGAAAAACACGGGTGGGCAAGGATGGAACAGCATCACCATGAGTGTGTGTCCCTGTGCCAGAGCCTGGGCACAGCCCGTGGAGGTGACAGCATCGGGGCAGGAGGCAGTTCAGGCACAGGACTGGCAATTTCTCCAAGCCTTTTAAATAAATATTGGTGTACAGACCACCCTGATGGAGCAGGTAGGTAACACCCACGTGGGGAAAGGGGACCTGCTGCTGTCAAGGTCTGAAGGGCAACAAATGGCACAGACACCTAAAGCATCACCAAAAACTCAGGTTTCAGGATTAATCCCTCAAGAGGAAACCACACCAAAACATAGGCAGCACACACAAAGCAAGCACCTGTGGTGGTTTTGCACGGGAGGCATTTAGGGAAGTGATAATTCTACATTTTGTTTCTTTACATTGTCAGTGAGAAGAAAATGTTGTGAGAAGAAGTGTTCTGAAGGTTTTGTTCTGATTTTTATTACTCTTTCTTTCAGTTACTGTTAATAGATTTTTCTTTATACCCCTTTAAAGTTTTGAGCCTACTTCACCTTTCTCCTAATCCTACCTCACAGCAAAAAAGGTAAGAACACTAGTGATTATCCAACACTAAAACCCACCACACCCATTAGCACACTGACCTCAAAATTAACAAAATCTCAAATTAACAAACCAAAACCAGCACAGCACCCCACCAGCCTCCAGCTTACCAGTCCATCGCAGTTGCTGATGGCCACGGCAGCTCCAGGCATCCCGGAGATGTCGCCGGTGAAAAGGCACCGCTGCTGAAGGGGTTCCCGGAAAAGCACCTCAAAATCCTCCTGCCACTCTGCCACGGCTCCCGGCGGCACCAGGCGGCGGTTGTGCCGCAGCCGGAGGTGCAGCTCCGTCCCAAACACCGTCACGTTGAAGTAGAGCAAGCGGCGCTGCGGGGACTCGTGCGCGGGGCTGCGGGGGACGCGGCGGCGGGACGGGGCCGGGGCCGGGGGACAGGAGGGCTGGCCGAGCCCCCCCGCCGTGTCGCCGGACACCACGTGCGACAGGAAGCGACCCCGGCAGTCGGTGCTGAAGGGGACGATCACTCCATACTCGCTGAGTTTGCCGGACAGGAGGAGCTCTGCGGGGACAGCGCGAGGGAACGGGGCCGTGGGCACGGAGCATCCCGCTCGGGCGCCGGCATCGCGGGGGCCAGCGCAACCGCGGGAGCCTTTGGCGAGCACCGCCGGAGCTCCACAAACCCGACGGCTGCTTTTCCGTCCCGACCCAGCTCCGCTTTGTAGTTTTAAGCGGGTGCGTCCAACGTAGCAGAAGGAACTCGGGCTGACGTCCCCTCGCACGCCAAACACGCCAACTATTTCTCGCCCAGCCTCCATCTCCCCCAATTCCCACTGAAACCTAACCCCCACCAGCGGATTCCCTCTCCCTTCTCCCCATCCTCCGGGGCGCAGCCACCTGTCAGCCCCCGCACCCCCTCCACCCCGGGCCCCCCGTCCGCGGGGCAGCGACCGTACCTGGGGCGCTGCCGGCGGCCAGGCAGCCGTGCAGGGGGACGAGGCAGGAGAGCACCAGCCGCAGATAATCCATTTGGGGCCGGCGGCGGGATGCGGGGCCGGCGGGATGCGGGATGCGGGGCGGGCGGCGCCCGGCGACCGCCTCCCCCCGCCGCCGCCGCCGGGGCCGCCGGCGCTCCCGCCGCCGCCGCCGCCGCTTCTGCCGCCTCCCGAGCGCCGTGGGGCGGGCCGGGGGCCGGGTCTGCGCCAGGGGG
>QUSF01000053.1:74947-104389 GCA_003676055.1 Chloebia gouldiae
TCCAGCCTTCATTACCAAGATTAAAAGAGGCTGGGATTTCCTAAGCAATTAAAAACTCTCCCTAATTAAGACAGGGCTAATGGGCAGGGTTGCTTCCAAGGATTGCTGCTGGGGTAGGAGAAGGATTTGCAGCAAAAGAGCCTGCAGGTAATTGCTTTAGTAAGGGAGAATAAATGGGGATGTGAGGATAGAGAGGATGTGCTCCGTTAAAAACTATAATAAGAGGAAAAAAAAGAGGGGAAAATAACCTCAACAGCCTCTTGAAATGACTCAATCAACTGTCTGACTGCATCAGCAGCAAGTTATCCAAACACTGCAACACTCAGCAAGGGGCAAAACATTCAGGCAGGTATTTCTGCCTGAAGAAAGGAAAAAAAATTTTAAAAGCACAACCCCAAATGTGTGGCTAAGCCAAAAAAAAGAAAATGAGGGACCCCTTGGGACCTGAGTCTGTCACAGCCAAGGCTGAAGAAAAAGCAGCACTTTGCTATTTTAAAATGTTGTTTTTCTTTCCAGCCTCCACCTTTGAATTTCTGCCACCTCCCGCCACTGGCAGCGGATGAAAGTGGCTGCTGGGACAGACGGAGCGTGTGCTCCTGCTTTTGTGCTTCCCATCCTATTCTCTCCTCCCTCCAAGAGACTTCCCCCTCACCCACCCCCCAAGCTCCTCTCACCCCACTGTGAAGCCAGCAGGGCACTGGGACCCCTCATTTATATCATCTCCTTTGGATTAAGTTCATTTTTCACTCTCTCCTTAAAAAACAAAGGAACCTTCCTGGCATTAATTTTGCTTTTATGCCTTTGTTGAGCAGCTCAGCCCCCTCAGCACCACCCTGGCATTCAACCTGGGGAGTGGGACCCCAAAACTGGGTACCACAGCTGCCATTCCCCCAGCTGCACCCACGACTAAAAAGAGGTGGGAAGAATCAACAAATATGCCCAAGCCCTAAAAATACCCAGGTTTGAAGTGACAGGGATTTCTGTGAGTCCTAATTCTGGCTGCTGGTGTTTCTGGCTCCACATATACATGGAGCCATAAAAATATAACCATATATATTTATGTGTATATGGACACGTACATTTGTGTGTTTATTCACATAAATACACCTCTGTGTGTATAAATATATAAATCTGTATAAATGCCGCACCGCCTCAGGGAGAAAGCGAGGAAAGTCTCGATTTTTAATTTACAATATTTTTTATTGCGTCCAAAAGAACCCCAGAAATCCTCCCATTCTAAGGCAGCTTCGAGGCTCGCCCCTCCCTCCCCACACCCTCGGATTTGGGGAAAACAGTCTTTTGTTTTTTGCTCTTCCCCACCCCAGAGAAAGCAGCGGGGCTGCCCCCGGGCCCTGCCCTACACGAAGTCCCCGCGGAAGGGACGGGACGTGGCCCCCTGCGCCTGCCAGCGGCCCCGCAGCGTGCACAGGGCTTTGCCCTCCAGGCTCTCCAGCTCCGGGAATCCCAGCTGGTTCAGCACCTCGTAGACCCCAGCCACTGCTGCCACCTGGAAACAGAGGGACAGGGGAGATTGGATCCCCCTCCCACCCCAGGGATGCTTCTGCCACCTCCGGGGTGAAGATCCCCAGCATTCCCCTCCCATGCAGGTAGCACCCCCTTCACCTCCCCCAGCCTCTTTCCAGCTCCAGTTTATCCATTTTCTAAGCCTCTTCCTTGTTGCTGGGGTCAGCCATCACAGGGTTTGTTGGCTTTGGCACCCTCCTGCCAAAAAGCTACAATGGCGCCTTGTTTTTGCTAAAAACGCGGGGATTATGCAGCGGGAAGGGGCGCCCCGGGGGTCAAAGGCTCCTTGTATCCACAGGTTGGGTGTTTTTCCCTCCCCTCCAGCAAAGGGGGAAGTGGGGAGGGGGGATGGAAACTCCATGCACGGGAGATGTGGCATTAAAAGGGGCAGCACCTTTTGGGGCTGCACTCGAAAGAGACGCAGTGCCAAAAGAAAGATGCGGCACTAAAAAGATGCTCCAGCAAACGGGGGCACAGAGGGCAGATGTAAATCCACGTGCTGGAAATGCAGCCCCAAAAGGTGCAGCACCAAAGGATGCAGCCCCATAAGCTGCTGCTTTAAAAAATACAGCATTAAAGGTGCAGCCCCAAAAAGTGCGGCGCTAAAGGATGCAGCCCCAAAAGATGCAGCCGCAAAAGGTGCAGCACTAAAGGATGCACTGAAAGTGGAGCCCCAAAAGGTGTGGCACTAAAGGGTTCTGCACTAAAGGCACAGCCCAAAAAGCTGCAGCACTAAAGGCACAGCCCAAAAAGCTGCAGCACTAAAGGTGCAGCCCAAAAAGCTGCAGCACTAAAGGATGCAGCCTGAAAAATTGCCACATTAAAAACTGCTGCGTTCAACCGCGGGCCTCCCGCATCCAGCCAACAGCAAACATCCCAAATCTCCACAAAAGCTGCTCCCGCCGGGCAATGCAAACACGGCATAACCGGGATGCCAGGGCGGGGCGGGCACCCGCGGTCCCCCTCCGGCTCCAGCCCCGGCTCCGCCCTTTCATCTCCCGCCATTCAAAGATGCCAATAGGAATTAGCAGCGCCGGCCGGGAAGGGGGAGAAAAACTCTCTGCACCGTAATAGAAGTAAGAGATGGAAATGACAAAATAAATAAAAAAAACCACTGAAGTTATAGGGTACATCGATAGAAGTAATACAGTAAAACAACAAAAATCACGATTGAAAATAATAGACTGTCGTGCAATAATAAAGTTTAAATAAATGCAAATAATTAAAGTATCATAATAATAGCATTATTAAAATTGCCATGTGCCCATCTTCCCCTTCTCCCCCCTCACTCTCCTCTCATGCAAAGAACCCCCCCAGGCACCAGCACACACACCCCTGTGATCCCCACAGCACTTGTACCACCTCCAGAGTCCCTTTGCCAGGAAAATTTACACTGCCCCCCCCCAACATTCCCATTCAAATCAATGTACCCCAAATAAATCCAGCAACTACATCCACCTCAAGCAGGAAATATGGGTAATTTAGGGTCTCTTACCCAGCCTTCCCCCATTCCATAAGGATCATTTAGGGTCTCTCACTTGCCCCCATTCCATTTTTCCAGCTGGTTCCCAGTCCCCTTGGATATCCAAGGGGAGATCTCACCCTCCCATCCCCTGTGCCACTTGTCCTGCCCAGGCAGGTTTGGCTGGTGGGCCCCCAGCCCCAGATACTGCAACCACAACTAAAGCCCTGGGAAACTCAAACCAGGGGAAAAGAGCAGGTTTGGGGTGGGAGAGCTCCCCAGCCATGTGGTGGGATGCCGTCCATCTCCAGGGGCTTTCCATGAGAGCCACCAACCCAGGGAGCACAGAAGACACCCCAACAAGCCCAGAAATCAGACGTAAGTTAAGGAGGGATCCCTGCTTCCCAGTAAATTCCTGTATTCCCACGTAAACACGAGGTGGCAGCCTGGGAAAGCCTCACCTCGCGCATCCAGAGGCTGAAGGGCCTCTGCCAGGAGTCCTTCTTCTCCAGGTGCAGGTAGGCGTTGAAGAGGATGAGGAAGATGTAGCGCTCCAGGTACTGCAGGCTCCTCAGCTGCAGCGTCCGCGCCTCCCTCTCATCCTTGCCAGACTTTCCCTGGAAGGAACAACAGCCTGGCTAAGGCACCTGTGGCACCCCCAGGGCAGCTCCTGCATCCCATCCTCACCCACAGCCCTGGGAGGAGCCTGGGAAGGGCACGGGGAGAGGGAGGAACACTCTGGGGACAAAAATGAGCGCGTCCGTCCAGCCCGCTCCTGCCGGGGCTCGGCGCTCCAGGCTCTCATTTCCATGGTTTCCAGTGGGTAACAACATTCCCAGAGCTCAAAAATAGGTGAGGGATGGCTAAACGTGGGGTCAGGAGCACGAATAGACAGCCAAGCATTTCCCCAGGGAAAAACATCTCCCTGCAAGGCATTCCCACCTGGATTCAGCCTCTGTTTCCAGAGGAAGGGAAAGGAGAAAGGAAGGAGGAAGGAGGAAGAGAAAGAAGAGAGGAGAAGAGAGAAAAGAGAAAAGAGAAAAGAGAAAAGAGAAAAGAGAAAAGAGAAAAGAGAAAAGAGAAAAGAGAAAAAAGAGAAAAGAGAAAAAAGAGAAAAGAGAAAAGAGAAAAGAGAAGTGGAGTTGATGGCCATCACATGTCCCAGTACTATTTTATATATAAAAATTATATGTTTTATATATATTATAGTGTTCATGCATTCAATATTCCTACTTATTGCTTTATTAGATATTGTATGTAGTTATGCAGTAATTTTTATTTGCATTATTATTGCCATTATTTTAAGCCCTGCATGCTGCCGTTTCTAGGAATTAATAAATACTAATAAATCAGAGCTCTGATCCCAAGGCCACCCCAAAAAGCAGCAATTCCTCACTCCAGCTCTGCCCTTGGGAAAAGGCATCTCCTCCACCTGTGTGTGCCAGTATTTGTAGAAAGCAAATCCTATAATCCCATTATTTATCCTGGTACTGTATTACCCTATTTATTTTTCCTTCTATTATCCTATTATTACTATGTTGCGATATTATCCTACTTATTTTTTATCCTATTATTTATTGTTTTAGTCTATTATGTTATTTATTTTTCTTCTGTTACTTATCATTTTATTCTATTATCTTATTTAATTTTCTCTTATTATCCAATTTTCATCATTACCGTATTACTGCTCATTTTATTCTATTATCTTATTTACTTTTCTTCTATTACTCTATTACTTCTCATTTTATTCTATTATCCTATTTATTTTTCTTCTATTATCATTTACCATTTTATTATCCTATCATTTATATTTTATCCCATTATTTGTATTTTCCTACATTTTCCTATTTTTTCCTCCCAGTCAGGGGTAGGAAGAGGTCAGAATAACCCAAACCAAGCCTCCAAAACACCTTTCCCTTCTATTTGCCTTAACCCTGAAAAGCATCTCCCAGCAGGCTCCCAAAACCCCAACAATTTCCATCATTCTCTTCTCCAATCTGCCCCATCACTGAGGAAAAAAAATCAAAAAATAAATTAAAATTAAAGCATTTGCTCTGGGCCAAGCCAAATCAAATGGGACAGATGGAGCAGCCAAGAGGCTCCTCCTTGAGCAGAGGGAGTGGATGAATCCCTCCTTCTCTTGCCTTCCCACCAGGATGCCAGCCTGGAAATGGGATACAGCCCAGGATCACCCCTGTGCTAGGCCTGACAGCCAAGTAGGTGAAACTCCCCACATGGCCACATCCCCATAGTAAAGGAGGGAAAGCCAAAATTAAAATAAAGTACTTATCCTGAATAAACATAAATTAATAAAAATAAGTGTGACTATAAATAATTAATAATTGCTACACCTGCAAATAGTTAAGTCTCCAGGGGTTTTCTCTCCCAGCTCCCCAAAACATGCAGAGGATCTCAGGAAGCAGGAGGCAAATCCCCAGGAAGCTGCAGATGTTCCTGGGTGATTGAACATTTTGGTTTTTCTTCCCTCCATTAATCATTGGCGACTGTTAATTGAAAACACAGATCAATGGCAGCTGGAGCAAGAGCTGCAGTGAGGAATTGCCAGTGGGATGTGGCACAAACCACCCCAGGAATAACACCAGGCCCTGGGCTCTGCCCTTCCAAGGCCCTGTGATACAGCTACACAGGTTTGAAATATCCCAGATCTGCTTGAAATAATCCTTTTTGCTTCCTCATCAGCTCCACAGAGGCTCCCAAGTAAAACAGGGCTGTGGAGCACAGGCTCAGCTGGCCATGGAGTCCAGTCCCAGGGGCAGCTCCCCTTCCCAAAGCTGAATTCCTTCCCAAACTCAGCCAGAGGAGCCTTTGGGGCTGGCAGTGGAGCGGGACAGAGCAGTCCTGCCCTCTGCCGGCTGTAGGGATGGGATGGGATGGGATGGGATGGGATGCTGGAGGAGAGCAATGCTGGCTGGGATGTGGGATGCAGGCTGGACTCTGGGAGGGATGCAGGACAGCAAGGGACAGCACCGGATCCGAGGGTGACTCTGACTGTGGGAATCCAGGGCTTCCCTCTGGCTGCCCTGGAAGGTCTGGGACCCTGGCAGGGGGTCAGGAACCCCCCTGTACAGAGCCCCGAGAGACACTGTCTGTGATCTCTGTCCATGGAAAAGAGTTTTCAATCTTACAGATGAATTACCCGCTCTGAGTGTTTGATATAAGTAATAATTAAGTGTGGCATGGGTGCAAAAATAAAATTTTAGGATTCTAGATTACGGGTTCAAAGGGGACAAGATGGAGGAAGTTGGGTGTGTCTTGTCCTTTTTCTTCTTCTTCATGCCCTCCATGTTTCACTGTAGTGTTGGCATTTTTCTGTTGGTTTAGGCTGGGGACACACTGTTCAACGTAGAGGATGGAGATTGGCACATTATTGTAAATATAGCACACGTAGTTTCTGGTATATAATGTTTGTGACGTCCCACTGAGGGGCAGAGCCCCACACGCTGCCCTGCAGGACAGACCTGCAGCAGGACAGCTGAACATGTTCTAGATAAGCAAGAATGAACAACCTTGAAAACCAGCACAGACAAATTACGACTTCTTCTTTGGCCGTGGGGCTGAAAAACAGAGACTTTCTACAATCTCGGGATCATTTAAATACCACAGATTCCGACACGTGACACAAGAGCCGTGTCACCTCTCTGGTGACACACCAGAGAGCTTCGGCCTGAGAAGCCACCCAGCTTTGGCAGGGCTGTCCCAGAGCCCGGCTGCACCCTCAGGAATTGCCCACGGGCCCAGGGGCTCACCTGGCGGTAGGTGCAGATGATGATCTCCCGCAGGTGGTAGTGCATGGGGGTCATGGTCTCACTGACCGTGTCCAGGGCCATGTCCACCTCCTTCTTCATCCGGTGACCGTCAGGCAGGAGCTGCACCACCTTCATCACCACCTGGAGCACGGGCAGGAGCAGCAGGGCTTCACCAGGAGCCTCCCTGCCTTGTCCCACTGCCCCTCCAAACGAGCAGCTGTGGCTTGAGGGAGCACAGGGAGAGCCCCAGGACTCACCTCGAACTCCCCCTTGGTGTACTTGGCATCGGGCACACTCACGATTTCCTCCTCACTCATCTCAGGGATGCCCTGGGGTGGTCAGAGGGCACTGGGTCATTCTGGGCTGCACAAAAATGCAGAGCCTGTGCCCAGCCCAGCAGGACCCTTGTGGGATTCCTTAAAATCAGAGGGTTTTGAGCACGTTGCAAAAGGCAGGCCTCAGAGACAGCAGGATGGTGATTAGAGCTAAGCAGTAGCTACAATATTTGTCAGCAGAAAAATTGTACAACAAGTAGAAAGAAAGCACAAATAGAACAATGGTCTGTGTATTAATGCTTGGGTAGAATAACTCCCTAAGTTGCAGAAAAGTATATCTGGTGAGATATTAGGAAGTTCTAAGCTTAATAATGGAGCTCTGTGCATTGTATCTTAAGGCTTACAAGCAAGTATTGTATTCGAAATAAGCAAGCATTGTTTTAACCAAAGGTTCATGTGCTTATAGTGGTTAGATAAAACTACTGTCGATATGCTTTTGCTTTGTGTGATTGGTCAAAAAGCTTTAAAGTAAGTAAGTTGTAACATTAAGTTCTTGGTCTGCTGCCTGGGATGTGAGCTGCTGGCATCTTCCCATTGTCATAACCATGTAATGAGACTGATGCTAAAAAATAAACAGCTCAAGACACATTCCACAGCAGACCCATCCTGTTTGTGATTTGTACATAGCTCCTGGCCGGCGACAGACCCCCAGTATCCCCCACCTTGCCTCTGACAGACACAGAACATGAAAATTTTACCCCCGCCCAAGGAGGGAGCCACATGTCTGAATAGACAGAGGGCTGTTCATGGCCCTGGCACAGGTGCCCAGAGAAGCTGTGGCTGCCCCTGGATCCTTGGAAGTGTCCAAGGCCAGGCTGGACAGGGCTTGGAGGCACCTGGGATAGTGAAAGGTGTCCCTGCCCACAGCAAAGGGTGGAACGAGATGAGCTTTAAGCTTCATTCCAACCCAAACCGTTCCATGATTCCATGATCTCCCCTGCCCTTAACCCTTCATCCTGGGGGAGGAGCTCTCAAGAAGAGGGTAAAGGCTCACCAGGGTTTCACCCAGATTTCTGGAGCTCACTGGGAGTTAGGCACAGCAAATAACAACATACAGATGTCCACCCCCACAGTCCACCCTGGCCCTGTCCACACTGCTTTCAACCCCCTGGCTGTGACACAGCTGCCACGGGCTCTGCAGAGCCTCCCCAGGAACCCCACCAGGGGTTGTTGCAGCCCCTCATACTCACATTGAAGTGCCACAGGGTGAGGACAGCGATGACCATGGCTGTGGTGGTCCTGCCCCGGCCACTGGAGCAGTTGAACACGAAGGCTGCCCGCGAGTCCTCAGCCAGGGCGCTCTTCATGGCCTCCAGCAGCCTGTCAAAGTCCTGCCAGGATGAAGCCAGTGGGTTTTTTTAGGGATGCAGGGCTTCCTCACCTTGGGGTCCCCTTTGTCTGACAGCCTCCAGGTTGAGCTCTTTGTTTCCAGATCCATCCTTGCCCACCTGAAGACACACAGCCTCTGCATGCAGCATCTCCTGGGGGATCCCCCCTGCCCTGGCGAGCACCCCACCAGCACTGAGCACCCACAGGACATTCCTGCACAGCATCAGGACGGAGGCAGCAGCACCATCCCTTCCCTGGGTACCTGCTCCTTGGGAGCACAGAAGTCGGGGATGGGGATGCGGGCGTAGGTGAGTCCCTGGCAGGAATTCTTCTGCTGGCTGAATATTTCCTGCGTGGTCAGGCAGCTCTTGAACATCTTCATCTGCTTCTCTGCCTCCAGGTACACCTCCAGCCACTTCTGGCACTTCAGCAGGTCCCCCTTCAGGGCAGCCTCCAGTTTCTGCAGAGGATG
Source organism: Chloebia gouldiae (assembly GCA_003676055.1). Lineage (NCBI taxonomy): Eukaryota > Metazoa > Chordata > Aves > Passeriformes > Passeridae > Chloebia > Chloebia gouldiae. The sequence continues at coordinate 83,837 of QUSF01000053.1, forward strand.
GAGAAACCCTCTCTCTAACACCCACCCCTCCTAATTTTTGCAAGATTTTAATCAATGTTTTTTGATGCAGGTGAACACCCCAAACCCCACAAGAGGTCCTGGCCACCAGGTCTGCCCAGGTCCCTCTGTGCTTCATGGGAGCCCTGGGAGCATCATTTCCCACCACGCCAGGCAGCTCCTCCATGCAGCCACTCTGCTGCTGGTAGCCAAGATCCTCCAATGCCTGCCTCCCCTGGAAATCCAGCTGGGAACATCCATTCCCCTTTCCCCAGATGCCTTTTACCCTTGTTCTCAAGTCATGCTATAAATTCTTCCAGGGTAGAGCTCTGCTTTGCTCTCTTGTTCCCAAAGGAAAACAAAGCCAGCAGCTCCAGAGGGCGAGGAACTATGAAAGCCTGTGGGAATCACCCAGGAGGGTTCCTGGGAACCTCCACAGCATCCAGCATCTCCCAGAGCTCACCTCCAGCTGCTGGGGCGAGGCAGCAGGCACAGGGATCAGCTCCTCCAGGAGCCCAGGCTCCCGCAGCGTGTAGATCTGCTCGTTCCCCTCCAGGACCGCTTCCTCCCGGAGGTTGATCCAGACAATGCGGGAATGCTTCCTCTTGGCATCCGTCAGGTACCGCAGGACGCTGCCCAGGCTCTAAGGAAAGGGTGGCCAGGGGTGATGGGAGGGCTGGGAGCCACCGTGGGGTCCCTGCCCGACGTGGGATTGTGTCCCTCACCTTGGAGCTGGGCTGTGCCGTCCCATAGACGGGCATTTTGGGCACCCTTCGGAAGTTGGCCACGCTCATCTCCTTGGCAGTGCTCAGCACATCCGGGCAGAAGCGCTCATCTGCCACCTGGAACAGAGCAATGTCCAGGCAAGGGATGCCCCTTCCCACCCTCAGCTCTGCAGCGCACCACAACCCATGGACCGTGCTCAGGACAAGCCCCCAGACCTTTCCAACAGCAGCATCCAGGGCTCAAAGCCCCTTGGCTGCATTTCCAAGGTGGGACAGGCTCTTCTTGCAGCACAAGGCACCAACGGCCCCAGCCTCCTCCACCCCACCCAGAAACCACGGAGCTGCTGCCCAGGCTCACGTCACAGGATGCTCCAGACACATCCACGTGCACAGGGATCTCTGGCCACACATCTATCCTCACGTGGCTCGGGTTGGAAAGGAGTTTAAAACCTTCTAGTTCCATCCTTGCTGAGGATGCCAGCAGGACCTGGACCCAAGAGCCCAAGACGCCTGCCCTACAACACGGGAACCCTTGGTGAATGCAGCAGGGGTCAGAGACAAAGAGAACCACTCACCCGATGGTCATGGGGCAACAGAGAGAGCTCATCCTCAAGCCCTTCTTTATAAAGGACATTTGAAAAACCCAGTCTGGGTAGCTCATAGTTCTGATCTTTTACTCTCCCCAAATCCTGGACCAGTGATATGCTTCCAGCTTAGAAAGAAATGTAATTGGTTGAAGTTCCTGTCAGTCAACCCAGGGGCTAATTTATGGAGCTGACTGAGCTGAAGTAATTTGCCCAGTACAAGCCAGCTTGTACTGTGGTATAATGTGGCAATATCTCCTCCTTTTTTCCTTTATTAAAATTGCAACCTGCTTGCTGTCATCCATCTGCAAGGGTGTTGCAGTAAAGTGGAAAAACTATAAGAAAAAGGCCTCAAAAATCAGGACTGCTCTGGCTCGCCTGTCATTTCTTCTAAGTCTGGCTAGCCCTTTGCAAGTTCCCATGTGAAAGCCATCCTGGTGTGATCAGTTCCTTAACATAACAATCTATTCCTGGATAAAAACAACCAGCACCTGTATAAACTGGTTTTGCACTGTTAGAAAAATGAAAACTAGCTCTCACCAACTTTCCTGCATATACACACCAGGGGTTTGAGTGAGGGTAACAACTTGTTAATAACCAATAAAGTAAGTGGCAAGAAAGCTACTGACCAATTGGAGTCACACAGGTCTGTAAAACTGTATAAAAACGAGTTATGTGACTAAAGAGGGGGCTTTCTCCACCATGAAGAAAATGGAGTCTGCATGATTTATTCCTTTGCAAACTGGGTGACAGATGACAGCACGGGTTTAATCTGCATCAGACCACGTATCACCGGAGCCGCAGCATTCCCCTCTAGGGCTTGTCAGGGAGAACTGAGGCTAGCACATATCAGGCTTAATGGGGCTTTACAGGGGCTCTCCCACCCCTCCACGCCTCCCTGAGGGCGAGCACCCCGGGAAGGTGCCGGTGCCACCTCTGTGGCGCTCACTCACCAGCACTCGGGCGCCCTTGGTGACGAGCTCGGCGGTGACGGTGAGCTCGGAGCGGTTCATGTCCGCCCGCAGCCGGTACAGCTCCGGGTGCCGGCACATCCACCTGCTGAAGCTGAGGGCAAAGCCCAGGGGGTACTGCCGGCGGGGGATGCACCATCAGCCTGGGCTCTGCTCCCCCTGCCCCACCGAGAAAACCTGCTGGGAAAACTCAAAGAGCTCCCCCCCCCCCCCCCCCCCCCCCACAACGGAACCAAAAAAAAAAAAAAAAAAAAAACAGGGCAAGGAAGGTGGTTTTGGGTTTTTCTGGCGGTTTTTACCTGTTCGTGAAGGTAGTAGTTGAAGGCAATCAAGTAGAAATAGCGTTCGAGGCTCTGCAGAGTCCTCTGGAGGAAATACTCTTTGGTGCTGCTCCCCTGGAAGCAAAGGGAATCTGTGATGCTCAGTGCTGACCAGTCCTGCAGCCCCCAGCAGATCAGAAGGCTGGGAAAAAGCCCTACAGACACACTTTGGATGAATTGTTTTTATTTTTTAAATGAAACATTTCAAATTTCCCGTATTAAACGATTCTCAAATGCATAAATTCACATTTCAGCTCAAAACAAAAGCTTCCCCTTAGCACAAGGACACACCTGGAGCAGTTCCAACCAGTCCATGCTGTACATGGACACACTGTCCAGCTGGGACATTCAAACCCAAAGGGAGATCTCGAAAATGCAAGGTCCTGTCCCCATTCCAGCCACCTCTATGGCTTTTGGATGAAATGCTCAGGCAGTGGCATTCCTGGGGAGAGAGGGCCTGGTGCCAGCCACACACCCTGAAATATCCTTCATTTCCAAGTGTCTCCTTTTCCATGTCCAAAGCATCCTGATGTCTATGTTTTCAGTAAACTCTCCCCCTCCTCTTTATCATCACCTCCACAACCCAGGCATATTCTCCACCACATATTCTCCCCTCTCAGGGAGGAAACTCAAACCCTCGGGATTTTCTGTAATTCAGAAACGTTGTGGGGGAGTGTTTGTACCTCTGAGCATCCCATCCAACAAATTAACCTGGCACCAGGTAAGGAACACCCAGCATGGCATCCACAAACATCCCCAGAGGGCCTGTTGGAACCCACTTCCAGGCTAGGATGGAAAACCCTTTAGGATGGGGCTGTGTCCGGGGTCAGCTCGGCGAGCGGGGCTTGCTCATCCCTGACATTATGTGGCTGACTCATGAATATTTACTTGTTCTCCACAAGAGAAATCCGGCCTGCAGTCATTTATCAAGAGGAAAGGCAGTGGGATTTGCTCTGGAAACTCAAAACAAAGCTTGTGGGGATGGAGCTGTGCCAGGTTTGCCGGCAGCGCCGACAGGAGAGTGGTGCTGCTTCCCGAGCACTTGGATTCCTGCAATAAAACCCACTCCAGTGCTCTCACCCAAGGCAAACCTCCTAACAGTCCCCTTGAATACCCTGTGGGTGGAAAGGGGAATGATCCACTTGTGTTTCAGCCATGGAAAGCCAGGTATTGTGAGAGTCTGGCTGCTCAGCATCCCACAGAAGGGTTCACCTGCACCTCCATCACTTGAGGGCTCAAATCTCCATTTCTGCCTTGCAAACTCATGCAGAAACCCACTGACATCATTCCTCCGTGCCCAGAAATCCCTTCCTCCCCCCAAAACCAACCAGCTCACCCAGTACAAGTTTAACACAAGAGTCCAGGCTGGTTTTCCAATGATTGAGCATTATCCCCTCTCCCCTCCTCACCCTCCATGTGCCCCCAGCACATTTTCCTGGCCCCTCGCCACTGTTTAAACCTGCTCTTGCTCCACAAAAACTTCAAATAAACACTCCTTGAGGCTTATTTACGGCAGTCCCCCAGCCATTTGTTTGCCAGGAATCCAGGATGACACAGAGCAGCTTTCCCCAGCAGGGAAGAGTCAGGGAAAGGCTTCAAGGCAATGGGAAAATCCCCTGTCCCATGCCCAACCTTCCCCTGCTGCACAAGAGAACCTGCCAGCACTCAAGCAGCACCAAATCCACCCTGACAGGGAACAGGGGAGTATAAAATTTGGGATTTGCTGCTAAGCAACAAAAAAGTGACAGTAAATCCTCTTTTCCCATTGCTTAATCATTTTCATGTTTTTTTTTTGCCACAGGGCACCTGGTTTGAGATTGCTCTTTACAACATGCTCTGGCACTTCTACTCCACATTTAACATTTAAATGGGAAAATTAATCTCCAAAGAAACTGGGATCAGGGCAGCACTTCCACCTGAGCATCCAACCTCCTTCCATCACCTGGTAAGGAGCCCCCTGGCTGGGCAGGGAAGACCACAGCTTCCCAGCATGGAAAGCCAGCATGATGGTTCTTCAAAACAACAGGAAAAAAACATAAATCTACAACTAGAAAGCCTGACCTTGGGTGACTGTATTTGCAATGGTCCCTCCCAGCTCCCAAGGACTTTTACTATCCAGGCTGATATCGATTTTCCAATTTTAGAGCTGATGAAATCAGGCCACAGGATATTATTTGCTCCCAAGGTCATCTACCAGAAGCAGTAGCAAAGCCCAAATCAGTCTGTTTTCCCCCAGTCCCAGTCTGCTCCATTTTATGGCTTTTGAAACAACTGGGAAAAAAGAAAAAGAGACACTCCACAGCCTCCCAGGTTACATATTGCTGGGAAATCTCCAGCTCACAGGAAGCTTTGGGTTTCCAGAATTTACATTCTTCTCATCCCAGCGCAAAAACAGCTCAATAAATTTCCTGGTGCTGATGGCTCGCATCCGAGCACTCCTCCAATTACCTGGATCTGATAGTCCTCCCCAATCCCTTCCAGCTTCTTCTTGTACTCGTAGATGGCTTCCTTCATGTCATGCATCTCCGAGCAGGAGGCGATGGCACCATCCACCTCGGGAGGAGCAAGGAGGAAATTGCTCCATAAGCCTCAGCTCTGCAGGGAAACTCCATCCCTCCCTCCCCCTCCCAGCCACCCCCCTGCTGGAAGGTTCACCAGCACCCCCTTACCTCCTCCACCATCTGCTGGCCTTTGGGGACCATCTCCATGAAGGTCTGGATGACCCGGAGCCTGTCCCTAGGAGACGTCTTAGGCAAGGGGGGGAAGCTGCGGTGGGAGAAGGAGGAAATCAAACCAGCCCCAGGGTGAATGGGCATCCCCCCAGTCCCACCCTGGGGGCTGCTCCGCTTACTCAGGCTTCTGGGCAGCTCCTCGGTGGTGGTGGAGGACCAAGGTGCCCATGGCCATGGCCAGGTTGGTCCTGCCCACGCCAGTCTGGCAGCCGAAGAGCAGCGCGGGCGGGGGTCTGCCGGGGTCCCGCCGCAGCAGGCTCGGGCTCTCCTAGGAGGGAGGGACACAGGCATGGGTGGAGGGATGGAGGGATGGATGGAGACCCCAGTGGCTTCCAGGAGAGCCAGGTCTGCCCCATCAGCAGCTGGGATGGAGGCCATGCCCAGGCATGGAGGGGTGGGTGGCATCTCCCTTTTGCTCAGGGGATGGGGTGGATGGAGCAGGACAGTGGGTGGCCCACCCACTGCATTCCCCTGCGCAGTGCTCTCTCCATCCACCAGCCTGTCCACCCCACTGGAGGTGTTCCCACAACTCATCCCCATCCCACTGAGATTTCATCTTCCAGAATGTTAAATAAAAAAAAAAAACAAAGCATCTCTGATGTGGAAAACCTTTGCACCAAAGGCAGATCATTCCTGCCAAAGCCAGGGAAGAGCTGCCTGGGATGGTCATTTCTAGCCAGGGGAAGGGGTGAACTGCTGGACAACAAGGACTTCTCCAGCAGGATCCTACAGCAAGGGGAGGGGGATCTGCAGGCATGGGCATCCTCTAACAGGCAGAGTTAAGGAAAACCAGAAGATGGTCTCAGGCAGTCGCGGTCTCTGACACAGCACAGGAGCAAATCCCACCCCAAGGAGGTCCCACAGACCGGGTGCTTTCCCTTTGCTCACCCTGAGGCAGCGGATGAAAGCATCAAACTGCTCCTCCAAAGGGGCTCCCTCGGCAGGCAGGGGCAGCCGGTGGTACCTGCCGGGATGGGGACAGCCCTTGTCAGGATGGGACCACGGAGGGGCTTCATCCCCACCACCACGGGGATTACGTGGTTTAAGGGGTGCCAAGAGCCCTGAGGAGGAGGAGGAGGAGGAAGAAGGACCTGTAGGAGGGCTGGAGGAAGACAGGTCTGCGATAGACCTCGTCGGTGACCTGGACGTCCTCGTCACAGTGCACGCGCACGGCGTGGGGCTCGTCCCGCAGCCGCTCGATGTCGTTGTACACGTAGTAGACACTCTCGCTCAGCTGCGCGAAGTCGCGGATCTACGGGAGGCGGGAAAAGCCCCGTCACACGCCCTCCCCTGGCCTCTGAACCCACGGGATGTGCGCCCTTTTCCGTCCCAGCTCACCTCCTTGCGGATGGCCAGCTCCAGGCTCTCCGCCCGCACGCCCCGCTGCAGGCGCTGCAGGTTCTCGTGGAGGTTCTCCTTGCCCCGGGGCGTGTAGGACACAAAGTCCCCGTCCAGCCGCAGGAACACCACGGGCTCCTCACGGACACAGAAGAAGACGCATTCCTGCAAACAGTAGGGGAGAGGCTGTCTAAAAGCTCTCCTGGCTTTTTTCCACCCCAATTCCCACCCTCCCACCAACCTTGTGGCCTTCTCTCTGCAGCTTCTGCAGCACGAGCTTGAAGCCATTGAGGCTGGGCTGCCCCATCCCGAACACGCCATAACCTCCTTTGGCCTGACGGAAGTTGGGAGCGCCGCAGCTGCCAGTAGTGTTCAAAACATCTAATTTTCCATATACATCCCTGACCATGAAGTATTTCCCCTGCAAAATATCAGAAGAGAGTAGGTGGGACATCAGTGGATTTGAGCAAGGTGGGACTTGAACACAGCTGAGTGTAAAAGTGGCTTTTCCTATGCGATCTTCAAAATGAGCCCCCCTAAAAAACTCCTGAGGTCCTCAAAGCCCAGGCTGAAATGAGCTGGGTGATGAAATCGGTGGTAGAGATGCTCACCTGCACCAGGTAGTGCTCCAGCGTGGCCTCAGAAATGCGTCCCACCGTGTAGTTGGCCTTCAGCAGGTCATCATGGATCTGGAACTCCTCCCTGCAGTTGTACCTTCAAGAGCCACATGCACGCAAATGAACGGGTAAAGGAAAGAAATAATAGCATAGGTCAAGACCAAAACAAACCCCAATATTTAGAGAAGAAGGTGGAGAAACCCAGAATTTTGGAGGCTGCCGAGGACTTACGTGATGACCACGGGCGCCACTTTGTTGGTGATGATGGACTTGGCCTTGCTGTTGTGGAGCCCCAGGGTCTGGAAGGAGTGGATGCTGAGGGAGTGCTGGTCCTCCATGCTGCCGTCTCCCGGCGCCCGGCTCTCCAGCGGGGATGCCGAGACTGCCTGCTGTGCCGCGCTGGCCGTCGTACCCATCATCCGTGGGCAGCTGTGCCGGGATGGGCAGAGAGCAGCAGGGAGGAAAAGGGGAAAAAAAAACCCAACTAAACAAGGAGGTAGGGGAAGAAATAAAAGGAAGAAGGAATTTCTCTTTCAGCTGCTCCTGATTTAGGATGGGAAAATCCCAGGGCAAGCCCCTGCTGACAGCCGGCCAGGGAAGGAGCGCTAAGCCAGCCCTTTCCCTCCCGCTCCCACAAAAGGCTTTCTTCCTGCCTGCCATGCAGCTTGCTCCAACGGGGAGGTGAAAGTAGGGCTGAGGAGGGAGGGGGGAAATAAAGGGCGAAATGCTGGATCCGGTCCCTAAAACCTGCTGAGTCAGCACATGGCACTGCACAGCCTGAGCCTCGTCCCCTGCTTTCCCAGCACCCACAAACCACTCCCAGCACGGAAACCTCTGGAATGGAGAGCACGTGTTACTGGATGTTTGGTCATTTCGGGTGTGTGCCAGTCTGGAAGCTGCCTGTACAGCAGCCGGTCATCCCCAACCCAGGGGAGCAGCCAGGGCGGGCGGGGACCCCGAAAGCAGCCCCCACTTCGTCCCCAGGGAGCGCATCCCCGAGCAAGGATGGAATGAAAAGGGCCAGGCCTGGCGGCGGCCAGGAGCATCCCGCCACACTCCAGCGGGCTGGGACAATGAGCCACTGTCTGCGCCAGCCAGGGCCGGATCCCCGCTTCCCAACAAAGCCAGAGATGGCAAAGGGGCAGCCCGGAAAAGACAAAAACTCTGCCCACTCCTAACGAGACGGTCCCCAGTAAAACCTCCTTTGTGCTGCATGGGAATAACCCTGGCAGCACCCGAAGGGGGATGGTACCTGCTCCGAGGCGATGCTCAGCGCCGGGAATACCAGGAATGGCTTCAACCCAGCCCTACAAATCCTTCTGCAGCTGCTCCTCCTGCCTTACAGGCAGCACAGGATCCATCCCTTACTGCAATCCCCGTGAATGTGATGCCCCCAGCAGCTGCAAATGCTTCAAGCCGGGGGGAAAGCCTGCAGAAAATGTGCTATTTCTAGACCTCTGTGCCCAGGCACACATTTTCCCCTCCTCCCCATCTTCCTTCCCTTCTCCACGGAAAACTTGTTGCTCTACTGTGAATTTTCTGCACCATTAGGCAGCCCGGTTTCTTTTATACACAAGAGCAGAGGGAGAGGGGGAAAACAAAAACAGCTGTTTCAGGCCAGTGCCATTTCTTCAAAGTCCTCTTGAGTGTTTCTTTCACATAAACACTGTGAGGGAAAAACTAAAGCAAAAGATATATATATATATAGGGAGGTTTTGAGTGGCTTTGGAGAGCTCAGCAGCAAGCAGCAATGGGGCATCCAGCCAGGATGCTTTTTTTCCCTAATCTTGCTCAGAATGGGTGCATCTTTTCAACAGTGGGCTGGATCAATCCCTCTGGGTTTGCTCCAGCCATCCCCATGTTGCAGGATTCCAACCCCCATTTTCACAGCAGGCAGCTCCTGTATTTGCTTTGTCTTTCTCCCCTGCCCACAGACACCCACTTTCACCCTAAAACCCCCAGGGATATTTGCTTTTCCCGACATACCACACCAAGAACTAACAGGCATAAAAGATGCCGGACAGATTTGGAAATTGTCTTTCAAACCACAAAATGAACAGAGAGAGGCAATCACATCTCAGCTTCTTCCCTTACTCCCTGCTTAGGTTGGGCAGGCAAAACCAAGCAAGAAAAGTACCGAAATTACCCAAAGTGGCAGCTGAGGGAAGCCAAGGGAACTGCTCTAAAAAGCCATGGGAAATGGGAAGTGCTGGTGTTATCCAAATGACAGCAGCTATTTACTGGTATTCCTGCATCTGATGGGAGCAGGAGGATTTACACCCCCCCAGTGCCCACTCTGCAAGCTGGGACACAAAGTGGGATGGGTAGGGAAGCAAAACCCTGCCCCAGGAAAACAGATAAAACAATCTTGGCTGAAAACTTTACCAAATATTGCCAGTGGCTGCAATGGGAAGAGATGCAATGAAGTCACCATCACAGGCCAGCCGAGGCAAGGAGGAGCCCAGGGCCCAGCCTGGCCAGGACCAGCCCACCAAAGGGCTCTGGATCAGCCCAAATATTGTTCTTTTCCCCATGGCTGGCCACAGCTGGCAAACACCATGAGACATTCCTGCACTGGAACAGGATGCCTGGAGAAGTTGTCGATGCTTCTCAAAATGTTCAAGGCTGGATAGAGTTTGGAGCGACCTGGTCTAGTGGAAGGTGTCCCTGCTCATGGTAGGGAGTGGGAATGAGATATCTCTAAGGTCCTTCCCACCCCAAACCATTCTGGGGTTCTACAGTCCCAGGTTAGGAGGCTGGGAAGCAAGCCATGTGGATTTTACGACAGCGTTAGCCATCAGATGGCGTGGGTTGGTTTTGAGCATCCCTTCCCTTTCACCAACACCGTATTTGGGAGTCTCCTTCCTAGGAGAGAGAGGATCATCCCCCTGCACAGCATCCTAGCCTCCTGTCTGCACCTTGCTCTCCTTTCTGGGGACAAACTCCAGAAATATTCCCCCAGCCAGCAGCTCATCCTTTCACAGACCCCAAAGCCAAGTCTGAGATCAATCATGGCCAAGGTTCCTGAACAAAGAGCCCATTTTCTCCCCAGCTGCCAAAAGAACCAACACCCTGCACGAGGCCATCCCACCAAACAAACCAGCAGTGTTCCTCTCCAGGTGTTTCGCCTAAATTCAAAGCACTGACGATTAATTATTCTTGCTGCCTAATGAGAAAGCGGAGCCTCCGGGTGGGCAGGGCAGAAGTGCTTCCCTTCCCCTCCAGACCCTGTTTCAAAACACCCAGCTCTGCCAAGCCTGGACAGGGAATGCCAGAGGAGCCACCCAGAGCATCCCAAGAATTCCACTTGAGCATGCCAATGGATCCTGTGCGTGCGGATGCCGCAGCCTCTCCCACAGAAGTCACGACGCTGTAACAGTGCTCTGCCCTCCATCTTCCCACCTCTCCCACCTTCCCCCCGGCCCAGGGGTTATTCCCACACCCGGGGACCTGGCGAGGACTCAAAGCTGGAGCAAACAATGGACTAAATATAGTGGGAGGTGGTCAAGCTGCAGCTGCAGGATGCATCTGCCCCGGCCACTGCGCCGAGGAGGAAGCATGCACTTGCCTGGCCGCCTCATTGTCAGCAGGAAATAAATCAAATAAATCCCCTTCCGTGCATCCTCGAGATATTTTATAGCTTTTAAAACTCCTCTAAATGAAAAGCAAAGCCCTTTGGGAAGAAGCAGCAGCAATGGCAGCATCCTCCTAATGCATCCATCCTTCTTGGGTGTGGGGCAGCCCCTGTGGCTTTTCAGCACGGAGTCGGCATGGATGCATCCTCGAGGGACCAAGGGGCACCCCTGGAGCACTGCTGAGCCAAGCAGGGAGGCAGGAAACACCTCAGGCCAGCAGGAAGCTCCAGTGCAGCCGGAGGGGCATCACCGGAGCCCGGAGGAAGCGCTGGAGCTGAGCCCCCCCACTCCAGCGTGCTCTTTAACCCTCTTCTTCAAAAAAACAGTGAAAATTAAATCACATGCAGCTTCTCTGGGACAGCCTGCCTGTGCCAGGAGACATCCCAGAGCAAAGGCTGCAAGGGAACCAGGCTCCTGTTGTTCCAGGTGATGCTGGAAGGAAGCGGCCCAGCTTCTTAAAAGCACATAATAAAACAAAAATTAAAGGTGAGAAATAACACATTAAGCTGCGGATGATTTGGAACCTGTTGTCCACCCACTGAGCTGTGAGGCTAAAATAAGGCAAAGGACCAAAATGCCTCAAATCAACCCAAAAGCACTTTGCCACAGGCAGGAAAAGGCCATGGAAAGGCAACTTAGCTCTGCTTTTACAAGCCTTGACAGATTTATTAATATCTTTAAAGGAGCAAAAGGGACTGCCCTCCATCTTCATGAGGTCCTTGGAGAGCCGGTGGTGACAGCCAAAAATATAACTAAAGAAGCAGCATTTCCTAGAAAGTCCAGAGGTATTTCCCAATCAGGCCAGGATCAGTGCTGCCAATCCCCCCACCAGCATCTGCTGAGCACCACAGGAAAGCATCAGTGGGATGCCTGCCCCCAAATCCGAGCAGGAGCATCCAGAATAACGAGGATCAGGCATTTCACACCCCCTCCCCAACACGCTCCTGTTTCTTGGCAGAAAACCGAGTGCCACATCCCCATCCTCCATGTGACCAACTTGCCTTTAGTTACTTGGTTTAAAATGTCTCACCCTGAAGCCAGGGAAAGCTGTTAGAGACAGGGAATAGAGGAGAAAGAAAGTCACCCCAAAAATGGGGATGCCAGTCTGCTCCCACCATCCAGGAGGATGCTAGTATCCATTGGGAATGGTATCCAGGCTGCAGCCCTTCTTCACAAACCTGGTTTGCATTATTAATCAGCATAATTAACCTGCCTTGCTAAGCACAGCCTGGGAGGAATTATGTTACTTGAAGTGTTGGACGGGGCTTGGAGCAACTGGGTCTGCTGGAAGGTGTCCCTGCCCATGGCAGGGAGTGGAATGGGATGACCTTTAAGGTCCCTTCCAAACCATTCCGTGACTCCAGGATTTTGCAAAGAGCCCACCTGTAACTGCTGCCTCACAGCCCCCAACTTTTAAGGCCTGCTGGCAGGTTCCCTCATGCATCCCACCCGTCCCTGGGGTGCTGTTTTTGGGCAGGCAGAGGAGATGCTTGGGCTGCTCGCTGCTGAGATGAGGGGTTTCATCAAGGAGCGGCAATGGAAAGAGGAACAAAGCCCTGGCTTGGAAGCACCAGTGCTGCCGGTTGTGCCGTCAGCTCGCTGCCAGTGGTTTCAAGGTCTGTGAGCACACTCGCCTGAAGGGTTTCCTTTCAGTAGCACAAAGTAAAAACAAAACAAAAAGCCATAAAACATGAAGATAAAGGCTGAGGGCATCTCCAAAGAGACCAGCGACCTGTGGGCAAAGCTTTTGTCCAGCGCCAAACAGTCCCAGCTTGCCAGGAAGCAGCGCAGCCCCACACCCAAACCAGACGTGCCAAGCTTTTCCCCGCCGGAGGTTCTGCAGTGTGACCCCGCTGCAGCTGGCAGGGGGGAGCAGGGTGTCCCCAAGGGTGGGGAGCTCAGCCTGTCCCCCCAGCACAACCCCCTGCTCATGAGCCCGGCATGGCCAGCGCCACGCGGAGCCGGCCAGGGCGTTTTGGGAAGGCGAGGGCTGTGATTTTGTGCTATTCATAGCTAACCACGGCTCCCCTCCCAACGGGGCAAGGGAGCCGGAGCAAGGGACGGCTCCTTTTACACGGGGCTGCTTTTCCACGCCGGGAAGCCCTGCAGACCACACCTTTCCCAGGACAAGCAGCACCTTATGAACGCCAGCAGCGTGGTTTGGGATGCAGCAGGACTTGGGATGCAACAGATCCCCTCTCCCCCGCCCCGCTCTCTTAATAAATAAAGCAAAAATCAAGCAAATCCCAGGGGAGTTTTGCTCACAACAGAGACCTGCCCGTTATTTTTAGGCTCCGTGCAAAGACATAATCACTTCCTGCCTTCCAGGAAGGAAATGTCCCACCACCGCTGCCTGGCTGCCTCCTCCTCAGGCAATGCCTGCCTGCTCCCAGCCCAGCCACCCCAAAAACCGCTGTTTTCTCCCATCCAGGGGAGAAAAACAAGCGCTGCGGGAAGACGAGGGGGTGTTGACTCCTCCAGCACTGAGGATGCACCGGGGAAAGGGCAGGGAAGCAGGTCCGGAAAAGTCCGGCAGCCATCGGAACGCAGCCTGGATGAGGTTTCTGGACGTTTTCAGCCCCGAGGAGCTGGGCAGGAGCTCGGCGGGAGTCGGCAGCCCTGCTCCCAGGGCATCCTCTCCGGCAGCGAGGGTGACTGGGTGCCGCAGGGGGTGGGAGCCCACCGGGCTCTGCGCCATCCCCGCACGTGCCAGCGGGAAGCCCATCCCAGCCTTCCCGCTCCCCTCGTGCTCCCGGAACGGGAGCCAAACCCCAGAGCCAAACCCCAGACCTCGGCTACATCCGCTCCTCTTCCTCCTCCATCTTCATCCCCCAGCCATGCCGCACCTCCCCGCTTCCAGAGCCTGCTCCCCAGGCGGCTCTTGGGGGTGCAAGGGGGGCACAGCCAAGAGATGCAAATCCCAAAACTCACTCTGGAGCCACAGCAGGCACTGCCGGCACCGGCAGACAGCCGTGCTGGGCTCCCAGCCCGGTGGGGCTGGCTTCCAAGCCAAAGGAGGGAGAAAAAAGCCCCTTTTAAATAGGAAACCCAACTGCAAAGGCAGGAGAGGTGGGAGGATGCCATCCGCGGGGCGCATGCTGGGCCTCAGAACTAGTGATCCGTCCATTCCCCAGAGGTTTGAAGCCCAGCCCGGGCTCTGGATAAACCCTCCTCGCCACGGCTCGGGCACCTCATGGCCACGCTGTGGGTCTGTGCTCCAGGGGCAAAACAAACCTTCCCCCCATTGTCCCGCCTGCCCTGCCTTGGGGGGCACCCCCTGCTCAAGAAGCCCCCCGAGTGCCCATCACAAACCCCCCCTGGGGGTGGGGGTGCACCCTCGAGGGCTCCTCCTGCCCCGTCCACCCCCTTCCCACCGCACCGGGCCGGGAAACGAACCGCCAGCACCCCGGGGAGGGGATGAGAGGGGCAGCCGGTCCCGGGGCCGGTAATGCAGGAGGCGGCCCGGGACCGGGGATGCGGCGCGGAGCGGGGCAGGATGCCCGGAGCCGGGGAGAACACCCAGCGCCGGGGGTCGGGGGGTAACGCCCGGCTGGCAGAGGGGGATGCCGGTCTCGGCGGGGATACGGTACCTGGGGGGCTCCGGGCTCAGCTCCCGCGCCGGGCCGGCCGCGCCGTCGGGCGCCCCATGGGGGCGGCGGGAGCGGTGGCGGGAGCGCAGCCCCGCGGCCGCGCCGACCGCCGGCGCCTCGGCGGGGGAGGGACCGGGGCGGGCACCGGGACGGGGCCGAGGGGCGTCCGGGACCGCCCCCGCCTCCGGGACACGCCCCCTGCTCCGCCCCTGCACCCCCCGGGAGCCCCCCGGGGCACAGCGCCGGCACCGGAGCCTCGGGGACGCAGCATCCGCACCCGCAGCATCCCCCGGACACAGCCACTGTCCCCTTAGGGACCCCTGACGCAGCAGCCCCCGGCACGCTGATCCTTCCACCATCTCCTGGTGACAAACCACAGAGGGGTTGGGACAGAGAGGGGACTGTCAGATGCCACCACCCCAGCCAGGTTTGCAGATCTGGGGGCATCAAGGCACTGCCGGCACCTCTCAAAGACAAAAAGTGCTTTTCCTTCCCCGACATGGGACACGGGGATGTGTGTGATGGAAGACCAATATCCCATCCCACCCTGCCCTCTGGCAGTTCAAAACCATTTCCCCTCGTCCTGGCACTCCATGCCCTTGTCCAAAATCCCTCTCCAGCTCTCTTGGAGCCCCTTTGGACACTGAAAGGGGCTCTGAGGTCTCACTGGAGCCTGCTCTTCACATGAGCACCCCCTGCTCTCCCAGCCTGGCTCCATATGAAACATCAGGACACTCCCAGGTCTCAGGGTCATCCTCCCTTGCTCGGGCCACTCAGACTCCTGGGAAATAAGGATTCTGCCCACTCATCTGGCTGCTTCCTGCAGGGTGCACGGTGGAGGGTTCTTGCCATGGTTTCACCAGTACCAGCAGGTCCAGCACCCAGCTCTGCTCATCTCCTGCCCAAAGTCCACCATGGCACAGAGTGAATCCATCAGGCGACTTCAGGCTCCCCTCGTTGCCACACAAAGATGCTATTTCAGCTAATCCATAAAACCCCAATCCTTTCAGCTCCTACCTGCCTTCCCACACTCCACTTGGGTTAAAACGTGGCTCTCAGAGCCCCCCAGGCAGGACCCCCACCCCCCCCCCCCCCTAGCCCCCCCCGCGGTTCAGCCCTGCCCCCACCCAGCACCATCCACGGCTGCTGCTGCTCCGAATCAGTGTAGGACATCAGGAGGGAGAAGGAAAAGGAGAAAAATGGCATTAACACATTCACTGGCACTGGGAAGGAGGGCCAGGAATGTAAACGCAGCCCAGAGTTAGTCCGAAAATGGTAACAGCTGGAAAGGAGGGCTGGAAAGTTTGTTCGTCGGGATTTGAGATCCTAGCCAGGCTCCCAGCATCCAGCTCAGCCAAAATACCCTGCCCTCAGCTGCTCTGCTGCATTTACAGTCCTAGATTTAAATTTTTTAACTTTTAAAATTGATTTTAATTCCCCATTTTAAGATCCCAAATCCGTATCCAGAAGCTCCTTAGGGAGGAGCACACCAAAACCCAGGGATTCACACACACCCTCCTCACTCCAGGGGCTTTGGTAGCTGGGATTAACACATAAAAAACACCCCAAATTTTGGGAGGGAACCAGTTCTCACTGGCATTGCACAGCCTAAACCAGATTCAGAGAAAAGCAGCTCCTAAATGCCTCGTCAGCAATTTTTCTCGCCGTGTTCCTCTCCGTACGCACACTCCAAATTTCCCTGACACTGCAGAATTAAACTGCTGCAATATGAGCAGAATCCACGGGAGGTCATGGCAGGACCACTCCGAGTGCAGCCAAACCAGGGTGCTCCAAGAGGCCCCCCAAACCCTTGGAAACACCCCCCGCTTCACCCCTGGGATCTGAATGCTTTGGGAATGTGATGTGCCACTGTGGTATTTCACACACAGAGCTGAGGTGTCCTCAAGGGATGCATCCCCAAGTGATGCTGGTGGTTTGCTGAGGCACCCACAAAAATTTGGGGGCACCCTTTGTAGCCAGAGGGAGGGGACAGACATCCCGTTGCTGCCCCTCCCTCAGCACCCTAGTGGAGGAAAAGGCATTTGCTGCTCAGACCTGTCACCATTTACAGTGGATGGTGTTAAAGAGACTGACCTGGTTTAAAAAAAATTAAAATATATTACAATGTCATTTATTAACATATATTAATGGTGTCCTATCCCTGAAGGCTCCAAGACCAAGTTTGATGGACACCTCCCACCAGACCAGGTTGCTCTAAGTCCCATCCAACTGGTCCTTGAAGACTTCCAGGGATGAGGTCAGGACAAATGATCAGTTTGGGGCAGTTTTGCATATGGGAGACCTATGGGAAAATCAGGCTTCTCTGTATGGGACATTTTGCAATTTAACCCTCAGCTGCTGGTTCTGGGTTTGACCCTTCCCTGCTCTCAGGGCATGACTAGGAGAGAGCCCATTATGGGAGTTTGCTCCAAAGGGAAGGGAAAATCCTCCCCACCCCCTGAATCACAGTCCAAATCACCTTCATTTAGTAGAACCAAAATGTTTATTGATCTCACTGTAACAGCAACCACTGGCGAGAGCTTTTCTCCTCCCAAACACCTGCTTGAAGAGACGGTACAAAACAAGAGAAATCCCAAACGGATCCCCTGACTAGCAGAGGAACGCCCCGGCGAGGCCAGGCACTCCCTCCCTGCTCAGCCCCAAGCCCGCTTACAGAAGAGAACCTTTGGGGAGAAAAGTTGCTGGGATGGGGAACGGAGACACAGGGAGGCTGGGAAAGGGGGCATTTAGAGAAAAAAAATAAACAACAAAAAAGGTTTCCCTCCGGCTCCTGTCCATTAAGTCACGTTGTCCTTGGATATGGTCTAATTGTTTTTGGCTAGCAGAGCAGGTTTCCCAAAACGAGCAGCTGTGCTGAGGGCGCCAGGTCCCTGCATCCGTGGTGGCCGTCCCCACTCTGCCAAGGATGTCCTCGCCCCCTGCCCCTCCCTCGATCCGAGGGCCTAACCGACCTCCTAGGATCTTCGCTTCAAGGAAAATATATTTATTTATATATAATATATATATTTGTGTGTGTCTTATCACCACCCACCCACACGCATATACATATTGCTACTCGCACTCACTCACTCGTGCGCCCACGGCGGCCGGGCTGCCGCGTTCACCTCACCTCCCACGCAAGGGAAAGGATGGGAAAGACAACCCAGTCATTCCCTGGGGTTGTGCTTTTGCTTCTTCCTCCCCCACCCCCAAAACCAGGGGCAGCCCCCTCTCCTTGTGAGAAAAGCAACTGGAAGATGGGAGCTCGCCACCAGCGCCGCCCCGTGCCAAACACACCTAGAGAAATAAATTACAGGATGGAAAGTGCACAAAGCCTGTGGGGTACCCCCCTCCCCAGCACGGGTCCCCCAGGCTGGGTACCGAGGTGGGGGGCGACCCCGGCGAGGGAGGGAAGATGGATGGAGCAGGCACTCAGGTGGGGGCTGATAAAATGGCACTTGAGAAGGCTGTGGAGCTGGTGATAACTCCCAACAGGCAGTAAAAATTCACAACTGGGGGGCTGGTGGGACTAGGGGGCACAGCCTTGCCCAGTGCTGCTTGTCCGGGCGAGAGTCACACGGAGAGAGGGGGATAAAGAAACCCCATCTCCAGGGGAGGTTCAAGATGGCCACGCCATGCCAGGCTGGCAAAGGGGAGGTTAACGTGGAAATGCTTTATCCACAACAGCATGATCCAGCTGGGAGAAATGCCATCCTGAAAACCCAGCAGAGGATGGCATCGATGGCAGCACCCTGCGAGGAGGGCACCCCATCCCTGCGGTGTCTGGCGAGCCCCCACAGCCCCCAGGGACACCCAGTGATTCCTGAGACATCCAACGGTGCCAGAGGGATCTCCCCTCTGTAGGATTCACATTTTAAAGGGCTGGGGGGTAAAAAAAAGCCCAAGCAGTACAAAGCACTTTCCCAGAGGCACTCGGCCCCAGCCCAGAAAAAGTTGTTGGGGGTAAAGTGCCCCTTTTTAGTACCAAAAATAAAAGCAAGGGTGTTTTATAATATATGGCTACATTGCTGTGAGTCCTGGCTGGTGGGTAGGGGACGTAGACCCTGGCTGGAGGGCCAAGATGGAAGAAATCCACATAGGAGAGATGTGGACACACTGGCTGATTCCAGCAGGGACTACATCAGACCCCTGGAGCACCGAAGGGAACGGGCTCCCAACGCTGTCCTTCACTGAATGCCAACACATCCCAGGGAAACTCAAAGAACATCCTCCCCAGGGTGCAAGCAGGTACATGATTTTAGGAGTGATGTTTCCCCCTCCTCCTGACAAGCTGCCCAAATTTTCCAGGGGAAGGGGGCAAAGGGGGTGACACAGCTCCAGAACACCAAGCTGCTGGCAATGGGAGGTTTGGGGAACAAGAACGGAATTCGATGGGGACACGAGGCAGCAGAAGAGGCAAAGGGATGTTTTAAAAAGAAGCCTGGTGGAGATCAGGCTGCTGGCAGGTGGAAGAAGAGGAATAGGGCCGGATCCAGAAGGGATGCTCTGTCTGGCACATGCTGGGACCAGTCACCCACAAAGAGGGAGAAGACAGAGCTGCACTCCCCCCAAAAAAGAGGGGGAGGAGGAGGGCGGGGAGGAGATGCTGGTGGGGACCACTGCCACCTCCACCTTGCTGGGACGGATCCTGCTAAGCCGAATGGGGGGTGCACAGGTCAGGGGAGTCACTGCCTCTCCGTGGTTTCCACTCAGATATCCATCTCGAACTGAGCATCGTCCCCTGGCAAGAGGCGAGGAGAGCAGCGTTAGGGGCATCATCCTCCACCCCAAATCCCTCCTGTCCCGCCCCGGGGTTCCCTTACCTATGGAAGCAGTGTTAGGGGCATCACATCCCTCCTGTCCCGCCCCGGGGGTCCCTTACCCATGGAAGCAGCGTTAGGGGTGTCATCCCCCACCCCAAATCCCTCCGGTCCCATCCCGGGCGTCCCTTACCCATGGATGGCTTGCCCTCCTGGTGGTTCAAGCTGTTGGAGTCCGCTTTGGGCTCCTCGCCGGCCTCGCCGGGGCTGGTGACGCCGGGAATATTGGGGAGGTGACAAGGCGGGGTCTTGGCCATGGGGGAGTTGCGGCGGTCCAGCAGGAACTTGCGGTCGTAGATGATCCGGGTGCCTGGGGGGAGGACAGGAGCAGAGTGGGGGAATCCGGTTCGGCAGCGCTTGTTTGCCGAAGGAGTTTCCCGGCGGGACGGGCACCCCGTCCAAGGTTCTCCGCCACAGATCGGCGGGGAGGGCTGGGGGGTGCGCGCCGCCGCTCTGCTCGCTCTTATCTGGGCACAGCAGGCGATAATTCGGCGCTGGCCAAACACCCCGGCGGCAACTGGGTCCCGGCTGCCCCGGGGCGCTCAGCGCTGTCCCGGCGCAGCGACCTGGCAAACTCACGGCAGGGTGGGAACGCGTCCCGGGGATGCCGATGGAAGCGGCACCCCGGAACACCACGTGTCCCTTTCCGCTGCACAGGGACGAGGCATGTCACCACCCGCGGTGCCGGGGCGGGGTAGGGCCGAGGGACCGAGCCCCGGTGCCCGCGTCCCGCAGGGAGCTTCCTGCCAGCCCGTCCCGGGATCCAGCTGCCGCCCCGCCGGGACCCTCCGCGCTCCCGGGACGTCCCGGGAAAATAACAAACCCATCTCCACGCGTGTGCGTCGAGGAGAGCGGGCGGCAGGCGCTACGTATCGGCGACATACAGACGGGATACAGGCACGGTCCGCCCGCGACACGCGGCGTTCGGGGCGGCGGGCTGGCCCGGGCGCGCTGCCCCGGAGGCCCCGGCGGGCGCGGCGCTTTTACCTCCCGGCGTGGTGGAGAAGAGCGTCCCGCCGGGGGTGGTGCAGTAGTCGGCGGGGAGTTGCGCGGCGTCGCTGAGCGTGACGGTGCGGGTGGGGATGGCCCGGCTCTGGCTGGGCTGGCGGCCGCCTGCGGACGACATGGCCCCCGCTCGGCGCCGCGCTTTGTCCCCGCCGAGCGGCGCGGGCGGAGCGGCCCCGCCCCGGGCCCGCCCCGCCCGGGCCCGCCGCCGCCAGGGGG
>QUSF01000053.1:109389-134099 GCA_003676055.1 Chloebia gouldiae
CTAGCGGTGAGGATTCCTGGTTTTCACCCAGGCGGCCCGGGTTCGACTCCCGGCGTGGGAAGACGGGATTTTTTAATTTTTTTGGGAGGGCGGGAAGGAAGGGTGGTGGTGTCCCGCCGTTCCGTCCTGTCCAGGATGCCTTCGGCCAGAATGTTTTGGCTAGACCGAGCTGAATGAAGTCACTGGGTAAAGGAATGCATCCACATATCCCAAACCAGGAAAGGAGTTGTATCCCCATATCCCAAACCACAAAAGGGGTTGTATCCCCATATCCCAAACGAGGAAAGAAGTTGCAACCCCGTATGCCATACTAGGGAATAGCATTCATCTCCATATCCCAAACCAGGAAAAGGGCATGAATCCCTATATCCCAAATAAGGAAATGGGTTGCATCCCCTTATGTCAAACCAGGAAAGGGCATGCATCCCCATGTCCCACACAAGGAAAAGGCACCTATGCCCGTGTCCCAAACCAGGAAAATGGCATATCCAATACCAGGAAGGAGGATGCATCCAAATATCTCAGACCAGCAAAAGGGATGCATCCTCATTTCCCAAACTAAGAAAAGAGATTAATCCCCGTATCCCATACCAGGAAAGGGGATACATCCCCATGTGCCAAACCAAGGACTGGGATGCATCTACAGACCCCAAAAGCACCATCCTGGAAAGCTGGGAATCTCACCCTGAGGGACATGCCAGCCCCAGCACAGCCTCCCTCCCTCCCGGGAACACTGATCCTGTCAGTTATTTTTAGTATCCCTCTCCCAGAGGCCAGAGTGGCTGGTTTCTCCCTCCAGCCCTGGATCCCCCAGTCCGAAGCGCATTCCCGGCGGGACCAGCCGCCCGTCTGCACAAGAGGATGGGCGAGGCGGTCGCCCTGGTGGCCAGGAAGGTGAACGAGACGGTGGAGAACAAAACGGATTCCCTGGGTAAGCCCGGCGCTCCGTCCCGGCTCCCGCTTGGGCCCCGGACGAGGATCGGGTATCCGGGAGCAGGGCTCTATTTTTCACTGCCACAGTCTAAAAAAAGCTGTCGGCTCCCTCCCCGCGGCTCTGGAGAAGAGAAGGGCTCCCCCAAAGGGTCCTCGGCCCCACAAAGTTAGAGCAGGTTCACAAAATCCCATGGGGTGTGTCCCCTCCTTGCGAACAGTAGCAGGAGCAGATTTTTTTCTCCATGTGGCCTTGTCAGATTTGTGTTTTCCTGCAATTTCCCCATTTCCAGCTAATATTCAAGAGCAGAGTGCAGTTCATCAAAGGAGAGAGATGAAAGCCACTCATTTTTGTTCCCCCTGGATTCCTGGCCCTGGGATATAAACCAGCGTATGTCAGGAGCTGGAGCTTCATTGCTCAGGCTCTCCACATCCTCCTGAGAGAAACGTGGGAGGATGGAACTTGCTCCATCAGCCCCTGTGGTGGCTTTGGGAAGGGGGCAGGAAGCAGAGCCCATCCTGGGTCTGGGATACAGGGTTTCCATCCCTAGAGTCTCCTGGGAGGTGAAACAGAAACAACTCAGGACAAAACAAGAAGGCCACGAGGTGAGACACACAACCAAATCTTTTTTCCCCTCCCCACCGCTTGCCATGGGAC
This sequence comes from Chloebia gouldiae, assembly GCA_003676055.1. Taxonomy (NCBI): domain Eukaryota; kingdom Metazoa; phylum Chordata; class Aves; order Passeriformes; family Passeridae; genus Chloebia; species Chloebia gouldiae. Next base: position 110,978 of record QUSF01000053.1, read on the forward strand.
AACCACCCGTGACCATGAGAAATCCAGCCAGGAGCATGCCCAGGGAAATCCATTCCCTTCAGTGTGGAATAAGCATCCCTGGGCTGCTCAGCTACCCCCAGGGAATTAGGGACACAGGGGAGCAGGAGGACTGAAGTTGTTAGACCCTTGCCTGGGTCCCTCTGTGCGCAGATCTGGCCAACTGCAAACTGATGACCTTCCCTGTTGGAATCTACAAAGCCATGAGGAGCGTCACCGAGGGGATCCATCGCATCTCCCTGGCCAACAATGAGCTCAAGTCCATCACCAGCCGATTCGTCACCACCTTCAGCCAGCTGACAGGTAAGGGACTGCCACTTCCAACCCTCTGGGACACTCCAGGAGCCCTCAGGCTGCTGCAGAGGGGGCAAAGCACCAAGAGTCTCCCCTGAGCTCACACCTCATTGCAAGCATTAGTTCAGACCCCAACAAATCAATTTTTCCTTATACCTTCTGCACCTTGAAGGTTCTGCTCTCACCCACCCTTCCAAACTGGTATCAGGATGCTGTGGGGTCACTGATCACCCCCCGGATCCATCCAAGGATGGGGCTGAGGATGGAGGAAGACAGGAAAGGCAGCTTGGGGATAAGGGAGCACGGCAATCCAGGCTCTGCCGACTAATTAGTTTGAGGACATCAATGAGAGTTAATCACTGCAGGAGATGGGAGCGATCATCAGCACCGCGGGGACACCTCCCTGCAGAGCCCAGAGAAGGCAGCCCGAGGCTAATCCATTAAAAAATGGCCATGCAAGCATCCAGAGCATCCAGCACCACGGTATTGAGCACCGAGAACAGCGCTGGGGATGCTCTGGCAGCTTCTAAAATCAATTTTGTTCCTGCAACATACCACACAAATGCCACTGTGCTGAGTGTCTGGGAAGGCTTCCCTTGTCCTGGAGCTGGAGCATCATTTGTGAGAACACCCCTAGGCTGGGGAAAGGAAATATATACAGCAAAGGAAATCAATTTTCATTTTCTAGACAGCACAACAAGCCCCGAAAGGAAAAATTTACTTTGTTTCCCAGCAAGGGCTTTACTCCACCAGTGAACCAATCACTCATGTGATGACCTGTGCTGGGTCTGAGCAGGAACAGATGCCCCAGGGCTGGGGACAGGCTGAATAAGGCAGGACCTATAAATGCCAGGTATTAGCAGGGGCAAAGCAGCTTGTGTGGGTATTTATAGTGCAGAATGCTCTGTCACTGGAGAAGGACACTGGGGCAGCAGAATTTGGGTTCTGTTCCAAGGAGTGCTGCTCCTGGCCCAACAGGAGCTCGTTTCTGGTGCAGGAAAGCATCACAGATGAGTAAAATAGATATTTTTCACATCTAAAGACCTTTCTTCCATCGTTCTGTTTATTCCTCAGAAGGAGTCCAGGCACATGAATATAGAGAGCTTAAGCCATGACAAATGTCCATTGGGGAGGTAATTGCTCTGACTTTATGAGGAAATATTCCTTATTTTTACAGACCCTGCTTGCAAAAGGCCGACCAATAATGAAATTCCTCAGGAAAGCCTGAGGAAACCAACAAAAGCATTGCTTCTAAATGTGGTATTCCCAGCAGGCAAATCTACAATCACAACAATCACAAAATAGCAAAAAAAGAAAAAAAAAAAAAGAAAAAAGCCCAAATTTTGGAGCTGGAATCCCACTGATGGACCTGGCAGTCCACGGGGGTCAGAGGCTGTAAGCAAGCTGTGCATTAGTTATTTTCCCATCTTTTTCCCTGCATCCCACCACCTCCCTTCTCTCTTCGCAGAGCTCAACCTGGCAGGCAATTACCTGCACCGCCTGCCCGAGGAAATCAGCTCCCTGCTGCACCTCCGGGCCATCGACCTCTCCCGCAACAGGTTCCGGCGCTTCCCGGAGCCCCTGGCCACCGTCCCCGCCCTGGAGACCATCGACCTGGAAGAGAACGAGATCGCAGGTGAGAAGGACCTTTTCCCACTGGAAAAAGGTGATTTAGCATCCCCCGAGGAGTGTTGCTAAATCATCCGAGCCCGCTTAGCCGTTTGCCTTTCCCGGGAAAGGAAATTTGCCTCCCAGGGAAAAGCTGCTGCAGGCACAGTGGGAAGCAAGCCCCGTTCAAGCTGCCCTATTCACCACGCTGGCATGTAGCTCTTAAAGGCACCTCCAGCTGGGGTGGCCCAAAATCCCCAGATTTCATTTAAAAACCAACGCTGATTGCAGAACCCGGCCCCAGGAATGCTGGGCTGGGATGTCTGCTGCCAGGCTCAGCAAGGACATGAGCCCACCTAAACATTTCCCAGAACAAACAGCAGCTGTTTAACACTACAAAATCCCCTAAAAATTAAATTAAAGGAATGGTAAGAGCCGATCATCCCTCAGCCCTGCAGTGGCAGGAAAATTTTTCATGTGCAAAAAACTGAAGGCTTTGGAGTCTGTGAAAGCTGGGCAAAAGGGGCAGCTGTTGTAGACAGATAAAAGTGAATTTATTTAGCAGGCAGCTTTCAAAGAGCCCAGGCTGGAGCATCCCACAACCCCCACGGACCCCCAGGGAGGCGAATATCAGAGTCCACTCAGTTTTGCTGTTTTATCTGGGATTGCTTCAGCTGCTGCTAGGAAAGCTGCTCCCTGCAACACGAGGTTTATTAACAGCCTCACATCAGCTGCTCCCCAGCTGTGCCTGTAGAAACGCTGGAATTAAAAACTGCTTCCACAGGAGCCAGAGAAAAGCACGGCTTTTCCTCACCCTCTTTTTCTCTCCTGTGTCCTGGAGAGAGCTGTCTCACTTTTAGTTCCCTCCATCACTTTTTGAGTTCAATTGGCTGATTTCCATCCAAGCTGGTCTCCAATGAGCATTTTCCCCACTGGTTGTGTGGAATCAGGATGCTGCCAGAAGGGAATGCAGCTTTTGGATGCCTTTTCCCTGCTAATATGCAGGGAGGAAAGGCTGTATCCAGGGTTGTACCCAAGCTGGATTGATCCTGGGGGAGGGGTGGCTTGAGAACCCAGGCTGGGTCACCTCCCACCAGGCTCCCCTCAGCTCAGAGGTGTACTCCAGATGTGGGGAAAATAAAAACAGAGTAAAATTTGACAATTTCAAGGCAAACTATTGTAGGGATATGTCTGAGTAGTGCACACGATGATGTCTGGCTGCAGAAATAGGTGATGTGAGCTTATTTTACACATTTTCTGGAAAGGGGAGAGGTAGAGACCAGAAAGCCAGGGGGTTTCAGCCCTTTTTATTTCCAAGGAAACAAAAACCCGGGCAGTCACACTACTACTACCAGCCCTTCCCAAATAGGTTCCTCTGCACATGAGCTGGTGTTTTTAGGGTTGCAGATGCCCTGGTTTGTGGTGCTGTGCCAGTGCTGGTCCTGCCTGTCCTCCTGTGCCATCCCAGGGATGCTGGAGAGCTCCTACCAGGGCTTCAAATCTGATTTAAAAGCTCCTGCTGAAACAGCTGAGTGACTTTCTAAGATATATTGAGCTGGAGGTGGTAGGTGATATTTTCCAAAGGGAAACAGGAGTGAAAGGAGATTAATTAATGCCTGCCTGGAGCCTGTGGGCTCTGTGAAGGAGACATTTAGTGCCACAAGCCTCCCTTTTCATCTAAATAAACTGTAATTATGTATATATTACTGTCAGTGCTTTTAACTCTTTCCCTGGTAATTAGATTTGTATCAAATCAACGTTTAAAGCTCCCAAATCCATGGGGATGTTTTGGTGCCAGGAGTTTCAGCTTCTCTTTCCCTTATTCCTTGATTAATGCTTTAATAGGGATGATGCTGAGACTGCTGCCAAGGCTGAGGAGGTCACTGCTGGGGGCAGCTGTGGTTAATTTTGTCCTCCTGAGAATGTCAAGATGGGACAAAGAGAGATGGTTTCAAACTCAGAGTAGGGCTAGATGGGATATTGGGAATAAAGTCTTCCTCGTGAGGGTGATGAGACACTGACACAGAGACACTGTGCATTCCTGGCAGTGTCCAAGGCCAGGCTGGATGGGGCTTACAGCAACCTGGGACAGTGGAAGGTGTCCCTGCCTCCATCCAGGGGATGGACTGGATGAGCTTTAAGGTCCCTTCCAACCCAGACCATTCCACTCACTTATTGTCACACTCTGCTTTAATTATGTAAAGAAGCCTTTTCCCTCCCTGTTTTTTGCTTAATTGGTGAAGCCAGCATGAATAATTCAGGCTCAAATGCAAGTGCCTCATCCATTGGGAAGGCAGCAATGGGTTATTTTTAGAGGAATTTGTGGCTCACAAGGGCACAATCCCACAGCTACAGGCTGCACCATGTGCCCTGCCTGTCCCTTCATGCCAGGGGTGAGTCACTGCTCCTCACCTGGAATTAAGGTGCAGAGCTGAGCTGTTCCCAGCCTGGGAAGATCTTGGTCCCCAAAATACTTTACTAAACTCCATAATTTAAACAAAATGGATGAAAGCACTTTTCACTTTATCATGATGCATAAGAGGATGATTAAACTTACTCTCCACTGCTCTAGACGATGATTAAAAAGCAAGATGTATGAAAAAATATATTACTCTGGTGCTTCAAGGGAAAAAAATAGCAAAATGATACAGGGGAATGGCAGTGAACAAATCCACCATGAAGAAGGGTTATTAAAAAAATTCATGTGAAGCTCTGCCTGATGAGCTATGTGTTCCTAGGGAATTGTATATGGGAAATAACACCATTTTCTGGAGGAGAAAAAGGGAAAAAACAAAGGCATTGAAGTGTTTGAGTCTTTTTCCAGCATAAAACAAGTTTCATGGTTTAAAAATCACATAATCATCTACCAGATATAATTACAACATCGCAATTCTGCTCCAGGTGCTGGCAGAGGAAACAGGAGCCGGGATAGAAAAGGCTCTTGTCATTTTGGTGGCCAAATGATAAAGCAATTGGTCTAGGTAAATCAGACAAGTGAGCTTTGCTGGCCCAAAGTATTATGAATTGTAGCAAAATCTATCACCTTTTAACGACCTTAATTAGGTTTAGGTTTTCATATTAGTCTCATTCCTCTGCTCTCAGTGGATTCACATTGGGACAATCCAGCTGAGCTGAACTTTTTTTTTACTGCAGAGTTTGTAAATGTCATGTTTTCTGAAGGACAGCACCCAAACTTGTGGAAATTGCAAAATAGAAGGGTGCCTCTTGATGGCTGAGAGCCATCTTGCAGCCTGTCCAACAAGGGCAAAGACCACGTGTCTTCCTGTTAGCTTGGAGAGGACTCCTGGGCATTGCAACACCGGGGATAAAATCAGGGAATAAGTCTTTGAATCCCAATTTATTGTCCCAGCAGGGGTTTTATTAGCTCTGGGAGAACTGGGGGCCAGTGCCCACACTGGATATCTTGGTGTTTGCACCTTGCTGACACATTCCTTAGAATCACAGGATCATTTATGTTGGAAAAGACCTCAAAGACCATCGAGTCCAGCCAATACCCATTTGCCTGAGCAGTTGTATAAATTAATATTTCACTGTGTTTCTGTTTGGCTCAAAACCTGCAGACAGGCAGGAGCCGGGTTTGCTGCAGGCTGTCCATCAAGAGGATCTTTCATCCCCTCCACCCCTCCAGGATGGATTCTCACCTCCCTGCTCTCTTTCCAGAGGTGCCGACGGATAAATTGGCCTCCATGGCTTTGCTGCGGAGCCTCAACCTGCGGGCGAACCCCGTCGGCCCCGAGGTGCGGCTGCTGGTCCGGCCCCTGGTTCCCTTCGACCTGCTGCTGTCTCCAGAGGAGCCCATCCCTAGAGCCTGACAGGATCCCAGGGTGCCCGAGCTGTCCTGAGGGGCGACTGCCCACCAGGGTGGTTTGGCTTAGGTCAGTCAGTCCCTGCTACGCCCCCGTTTCTGCCCCAAAGCCGCAGCCAGAGGGTCTCAAACCCGAGCGAGTGCCTCGATTTTCCTAAATTAAAAGCAAGCAGTGGGGCTCCCCTGTGAAGGGATGGCTCTGCCAAATCCCGAGCCAGGCAATCTCCTGCTTATGCGTTTTGGGGGTGCAGAGGAGCTGCAACACGTGCTGGGAGGTTTGGGTAGAGCTGGGGGGAATCTGGATGTTCAGCCTCTCACCCAGGCAGTGATGGGGAGCAGTGGGATGGTGGAGGATATCCCTGCAGCTGTAAGGGTTCTCCCTGGAACTGCTGACAAAGTGGTGGTGTGCCAAGTGCCTGATTAAATGCTTTCCTGTTACATCGGGGGCTTTGTATCTGATTAAATTCGAATTACCAGTCTTGTCCTTAGAGAAGCCCTTTCACTGCAGCCTCCAGCTGGATTCTCCCAGACCCAAGCTGTAATTCCCTGGAAAAATCCTTGTTTTCTAAGAAATTTGTCTTCCCTTCTGTTTTTTCTCCGTGGAAGCCAAAGTAACCCAATGCCAGTGCGTCCCCACACACTGCTCACCCCAGAAGTGTGTGCCCACCTCTTGGGTGCTGTGGGTCCTCAAGATGTGCTGATTCCCTTCCCAGGAAGAAATGTCCTGGAGAGAGTGGCTTCTTGGTGGTAAGCAGGCCACTGCCAAGCACACCCATGTCCCTTAGCAGCTGGCTGCCTGCAAAGGAAAAACTCCTGGGAGAAACTCCAGGTGTTATCTCAGAATGCCTTGTTTAAACATCTCCCTTGTTTGTTCCTTTTTGTATTTAAGGGACAAATACTTCCCAATGCTGTGTGTGGGCTGGGGACAGCCAGGAATGGTAAATCCTGTAAATATTTGACTTGTAGACTTGCCAAACTTTGGTAAAAGATTATGGCAAGAGATGTTGGGCATGCTGGAGGAGCTGCAGTTGAGTGGAGCAGCCTGAAGCCAGGACCAGCATCTCTAAACATCGTGTTGCTTTTCCCTCTGTGTGGATTGATGGGTGGGTGATCTCCCCACTCGTTTTGAGGCTCCTGGCATATTTTCCTCTCGGATGGACAGCGCTGCTGGAGACACCGTCAGCCATCAGCTGCCAGCTGTGGGGACCTCGGCGGCAGCGAGGGGACACACACCTGGACCCTCCCTAGGGACCGAACCTGCTCCCTCCCTCTCCCTGCCCGCCCCCGCGCTGCCTCATCGCGGGGGGCACCGTCGGGTCCCCGGGTATCCATGGCGATAGGAGGCTCTTTCCCCCCGCGCCCCCTCCCCTTCTCCGCTGCAGCCGCCGAGCAGCCGCAACCGGCGCGGCGGCACCGCGGCGGCGGCTCCGGGGCTCCGGACCGGGCGGGAGGAACGGAGCGAGGGACGGGGGCGAACTGCGCTCCCTCCCCGGGCAGCAGATCGCCTCCTGCACGGCAGCGATGCAGCCCCCGGAGCCGGGTGAGTGCTAAGATCTGATTGATTTTATCCTCCCAGAAAAGCTATCCACCCCTCATGCCAGCCCCCGTTCCATCACACCAGCCTTTCCCGGCGGTGGTTTCCCACAGCCGGGCAGGGAGGCAGGTAGTCCATCGTCCCCCGTGCGGTCCCCCCATCCCCTTGTCACCACATCCGAAGTGTCAGTCAGTGCTGAGCTGAGGACGCCTGCATCCATCCATCCATCCACCTATGCACTCACTCATCCATCCAGCACCCACCCGAGTGCTCAGCAGCCCCTTATTTTCCTTTCCCCTTCTTCCACCTCACTTTAAAACCAACTCCAATTCCATAGGACACCAACCTCCTGCTAGTGCTGCACTGCAGCCCCCAAAAATAAAGTTTTGGGCAATCTCATTACAGTGTTTATTATTGCTCCTGCTTACAGGGCTGGTTCACTCATCTGATACTGACTATCCGGAGAATCTTGCCCCCTGATCCCGCTACTCCCTTGCCTCTCCAAGAGGCTCCTTCTCCAGTTTCGGCTGCAAACCCCCCTCAGCGCCTGTCTGAATCCCCACTGGAAATGCGTTGCCCAAATCCTGCACTCAGGACTGGGGTATTAGGGGCTGGATAGGGCCTCATTCCTGCTGGAACCTTGAGGAAGCCGCTGGTCCCGGTGGCTGGGAAAAGCATCTCGGCTGGCGAGCTGAGCACCGGCATCGTTGCAAGGATGGGGATGCTCCAGCTACCCAGCACACAGCGGTTTTGGGGGGCTGTCAGCTCAGGGCTGACCTGCAGGCGCTTAGGCTGAGCCTTAAAGCTAAAATGTGCCTTTCCTCGGCTCACCACTGCAGCCTGGATTCTCCCGGAGTCAGTCCCGTCACCGCTGCAGGCAGCTCCTGCCCACGCCGGCATCCTCCCGCATCCCTGCCTGTGTGCGGCTGGGGAAGCCCGAGGGTGGGAGCTGCCGAGCCGCGCTCCCCGTTCAATCCTGGTGACAAAATGCCACCCCCGCGCCTCCACCAGGAGCTCCCAGATAACGACCAGAAAGACAATTATCCCTTTAGATGTGAGAGGAGGGGAGGGTGTCCTCTGCCTCAGCCCCTTTCCTCTGGTTCTTGCGGCTTTTCTGGGGAGAGTAAGATTTTGCGGGATATCGAATTGAAAACCTTGGAAGCACAAGGAGAAGCAGAGGCAGCCGCCCGGGGGCAGGGATGGTCCCAGGCCAGCCGTGACTGGGACCACACGGATACAACTCCCATAAGGCCAGAGCACTGGAGTGTCAGGATGTGGATGTCTTCCTTGCATCATCCCTAAAAAAAAGGCCCACGAGATCAGGATGTCTTCTGGGCCGCTCTAATTCCTCATCAAAAGAATGATGCAAATAATAATGATATCAAACAATAATTGTATCAAATAATAATTGCATTGATGGTATAAAACAATAATGATTTAAAATAATAATTCAGCCAAGGTGCTGCAAAACCTTGAGCTGTGTAATCCGAGGAGGAAACTTGCTGGGGCATGGAGATGAGTCCAGCAGGACATGTCCCAGCCAGTCTGGGCACTGGAATAGATACAAAAATGCACCTCTGGAGGCATTAAGAAATGAAGGGAATAATTGCTTTATTCTCTCCTGGCTTCATTTTCCTGCTTTCCCTTCCCCAGGCCCTTCCAATGGCACCTGGTGGCCCAACTCCAGCGCCAGCCACCTCCTGAGGGAGAACTACACCTTCCTGGCATACTACCAGCATTCCTCCCCCGTGGCCTTCATGTTCATCCTGGCCTACACCTTCATCTTCCTCATGTGTGTGATCGGCAATGTCCTGGTGTGCTTCGTGGTGGTGAAGAACCGCCAGATGCGCACGGTCACCAACATGTTCCTCCTCAACCTCGCCATCAGTGACCTGCTGGTGGGCATCTTCTGCATGCCCACCACCCTCGTGGACAACCTCATCACAGGTGAGCAAGGCAGAGGAAGGGGAAAGACCTTTTTTTTTTTTTTTTTTTGAGGTTCTGGCCATTTGTGGTAAAATAAGTTTGGCCCTAATGCTGCATTTGCATATTTGTTTGAAGTTCAGCCATTCTTTACCAAGCAATGCTGAAAAAAAACTCCTTTCTACATTCACCTTCTCTTGTGCTGGCTCAGCTCTGCCTGTTGACCTTTCCAAAGATAAGGCACTGGGAGGGTTCAGCTGCAGCAGCAGCCAGGCCATAGGAGAGGGTTTGTATCTATTGATTATGGGTGTGATTTATTTATGGCCTTGGTATTGGGGTCAAGGAACAAGATGAAAGTCCTTCTGATTGAGGGTCCCAAAGTCAGTAGGAAAAATGACAGCCACCATGTTCCTTGAGTTTCTAAGTGTAATGTGCATCCTTTTTACCAGTTTTTGGGGTTCTTTTTTAAGGATCCATGCTGCTAAAGGCTATCTCCACACAAAACCCTTCTTAGGAGCAGGACTTAGCATCCCCCAGCAACAACACAGTGGATGGGGACACCTAAAGGGAGCTGCAGAGGCACCTACAGCCTCCATGGTGTCCCCTCACAGGTTGGCCTTTTGACAACATCATGTGCAAAATGAGCGGGCTGGTACAGGGCATGTCCGTCTCCGCCTCTGTTTTCACGCTGGTCGCCATCGCTGTGGAGAGGTACGTTGGCACGGGGACGTGGGGATGTGAGGACCAAGCAATTTCCAGCAGGTCCCATGTGCGGTTCCCATTGTGGGAAAGCTCTTGGGAATGTCAGGAGCCTGTCACAGCTCTCCAGGAGGACCACAGAACTGTTCATGGGGCATTTCAGCAAGGTGCCCTTCCCCACACTGGGCTGAAAACACCAACTTATCTCTGCCACCAAAGGACACGTGTAAAGAGCAACCCACCTTGCCACTCCATTCCCACCCCTGGGTCCTGGCTGCCCTCCTTCCCCAGGGTTGTACCCACCAGGTGCCCAAAGCTACCACCAGCTGTTCTCCCACAGGTTTCGCTGCATCGTCCACCCCTTCCGGCAGAAGCTGACACTGAGGAAAGCCCTGCTGACCATCGCCATCATCTGGGTGCTGGCCCTGCTCATCATGTGCCCTGCTGCCATCACCCTGACTGTCACCAGGGAGGAGCACCACTTCATGGTGGACACCTACAACAACTCCTACCCTCTCTACTCCTGTTGGGAGGCCTGGCCTGAGACGGGCATGAGGAGGATCTACACCACCGTCCTCTTCTCCCACATCTACATGGCTCCCCTCGCCCTCATCGTCATCATGTATGCCCGCATCGCCTTCAAGCTCTTCAAGTCAGTGGCACCTGCCCATGGTGGAGAGGAGACAGAGGGGAGGAGGATCTCCCGGAGGAAGGCCAAGGTCATCAACATGCTCATCATTGTTGCCCTCTTCTTCACCATCTCCTGGCTGCCCCTCTGGACGCTGATGCTGCTGACAGACTACGGGCGGCTGAGTGAGGGCCAGCTGCGCCTGCTCACCGTCTACGTCTACCCGTTTGCCCACTGGTTGGCCTTCTTCAACAGCAGCGCCAACCCCATCATCTACGGCTACTTCAATGAGAACTTCCGCCGGGGCTTCCAGGAGGTCTTCAGGGCCCCGCTCTGCTCGCTCCACGGCCAGCGCAGGCCCTACACCCCCCGGAGCCACGGCCATGGGACCCTCTTCGGCACTCGCAACCGCATCTTCACCCAGGTGCGAACCAGCGACTCGCCAGCCGTGTCCGAGTCAGGGCCGCTGGCCCCGCGCCGCGCTGGTGTCCCTGCATGGGACGGCTGAGGAGATGTGGCCACCAAACCCCTCTGGATCAAGGGCTTGCGGGGTGGGGAGTGGGGACTTGCCATGTTATGGCCACAAGACATGGAAATAAAGGTGTGTCCTACTGATGCCTTGTTCCTGGCTAGGCTCCTCCACTTCCCCCACTGCACCATCAGGAGGACCCCTGGCTGAGCCCCCTGGGCCCTGCCAGAACCCCCGTTACCCACCTCAGTCCAGGCACAGGGCCAGGGGATGCAGGGATCCTGTCCATGCTTGGCCATGCTACAGAGAGGCATGCAGCACTGTGCTCTACTGGACCAAGCCATGCCATGTGGGACCGTGCCAAACCACGCTGCCATGGCCATGCCTGGCAGGACCAAGCTGTATTGTGCTGGACCGTGCTACCCCATGGCCATGGGGAATGGACCATTCCATGGCCATTCCATGGATGGGCAATGCTGTGGTCATGGTGTACCGAGGCATCCCACAATACTGTGGCCAAGCTGGGCTGGACCAGGCCATCCCATGCTATTGTGACCCTGCTAGACCAAAGCATGCCATGCAGGACAATGCCACTCCTTGCATTTGAGGCCATTCTGGACCACATCCCACCATACTGCAGTGGCTGTGCCATGCTGGACCAAGCCGTCCATGCCACCCCAGGCTGTTATCATGCCATGCTGGATTGTGCCAGCCCACCCTTCTGTGCCCATGCCATGCAGGACCACACCGTGCTGGACCATGCCACTGCTTGCTACCGTGGCCATGCTGAACTATGCTGGGCTAGGACCATGCTGTGCAGGTCCATGACAGTCCAGGCTGTTCTGGCCAAGGCCAGCAGGACCATTCCAAGCCTGGAAAAACCTTTCCCAGCTAAGAGCCATTCCCAGCTGGTCCAGACCATTCACAGCCGGGCAGAGCCATTCCCAAACAAGAAGAACCATTCCCAGCCGGGCCGGACCATTCCAAGCCGGACGGTCGATTCCCACCCAGTCTGGACCATTCCCAGCTGGGCCGGTCCATTCCCACCCGGGCCGGACCATTCCCAGCCGGGCAGAGCCATTCCCACCCGGGCCGAGCCGTTCCCAGCCGGGCAGAGCCATTCCCAGCCGGGCCGGTCCATTCCCAGCCGGGCAGAGCCATTCCCAGGCGGGCCGAGCCGTTCTCAGCCGGGCCGAGCCGTTCCAAGCCGGGCCGGACCATTCCCAGCCGGGCCGAGCCATTCCCACCCGGGCCGATCCATTCCCAGCTGCGCCGCGTGGCGCGGGGGCGGGCCCGGTGCGCGCGGGCGGCGCCTGCGCAGTGCCCCCCACAGCCCCGGCGGCGGCGGCGGGCGCGGGCGCGTGCGCGGCGATGTCGGGGTACGGCGTGGAGGAGCGCGCCGGGCCGCACAGCCCCGAGTACCGGCTCTTCTTCAGTGAGTGCTGCGGCCCCGCGACCCCCCGAGCCCCGCCAGCGCTCGCCTGAGCCCGCTCAGGTGCGAGCTGCCGGGGCGTCTGACTCCGGGCTCCCTCCCCTTGCCTTGCAGAGGATGCCGCCGGGCGCTACATCTCCCCCTTCCACGATATCCCCATCTACGCGGACGCCGGGAAGGTAAGAGGAGGTCCTGAGACACGCAGGGGATCGGGGAGTCCTGAAACATCCGGGAGATCCGCGGTACTGAAACATCACGGCGATCAAGGGATCTGGGAACACACAGGGGACCAGAGGTGCTGAAACATCCAGGAGATCAGGGGGTCTGGGGACATCCCAGGGTCCAGGGGATCTGGGAACACAGAGGGGATCAGGGGTCCTGAAACATCCCAGGGACCAGAGGATCTAGGAACACCCTCGGAATCAAGGGATCTGGGAACACACAGGAGACCAGGGGTGCTGAAACATCCAGGAGATCAGGGGGTCTGGGAACATCCCTGGGACCAGGGGTCTTGAAATATCCAAGAGACCAGGGGATCAAGGGTCCTGAAACATCCAGGAGATCAGGGGGTCTGGGAACACACAGAAGACCAGGGGTGCTGAAACATCGCAGGGACCAGGGGATCGGGGAACATCCCAGGGACCAGGGGATTTGGGAACACACAGGGGATCAGGAAATGCTGAAACATCGAAGGAACCAGGGGGTTCTGCAGCCTGAGGCACCTGGGGGAGGCTCACCCTACAAGGAATGGGTTTCTTGCTGTCCTGGCCTTGGGTGGAGCGACCCAGGAGAAGAGAATGGATGATCTCATTGTCATTTTTTGCATCAGAGATGCGAGTGGTTGGCTTGAGCTCACCCATGCAGGCATTTTGGGTTAGCTAAGCAGAAAACTGCTTTTTTTTGTAATATCTACCCCCGTTCCTATGGGTGCTGCATGATATTTCAGGCTTGGGTTTTGGCTGCAGTATGGCCTGCAGTATAATACAAAAAGAACAGAGGGTGAAGATGAACAGGTTAAATTCCTGCTATAACATCTCCTGGGACCTCTTGCCTGGCAGAACCTGCCCCTTGTAGTGCTGTAGGGCTTTCACATCCTTCTTGCAGACCGTGGTTAGTCAAATTAGGCTGTTGTGAGCAAAAAAATGCCCCAGCTTCAGGAAATCAAAATGGTTGTGTTTCAGTTTTCATTTAATGTTTTTTCAGTGGTACCTCGGGCTCTGACTGTTTCCTTTACTGTTGTAGCTTGTTTCTTTCTCTGACTATAAAGCTGTGCAGCTCAGGAAATGTAGTGGAGCAACTGCTACTTGTTAGAGAGAGCTGAAATTCAGAGGTGGAGAGTGGTTCTGGTAAAGGAAGAAAGAATATGCAGAGCTGAGAGGTGAATCTCTAAAAAGCAGCTGATTGAGTTGCTGCAGTGAAGGTGATAGAGCTACCTGAGGTGCTCTGGGAAGTCTGTAGTGGCTTTTGCCTTCACAGAGGAGAAAAGATGGATTGTGGTCATCAAGGACTCAGCAGTGGCCGAGTAGGGAAGCAGTTCCCAGTGCAGGTGCCTGGCAGGAAACCCAGCCAAGGAAAATGCAGATAAGTGCCACGCTTTGCAGGCACCTGCAGAACAGGGGAGGAAGGAGCAGGGGAGTGTGTACAGAAGTGAGGGGGAGTTCCTTGAACTGGTAGTGCTTAACAGGGGAAAGTGGTGTGCCCTCAGGCATGCAGTGCTTCTGCCAGCACCTGTGTGCCAAGTCATTCAGAGAAAAAAGTCCCAGTAGCTGAAGGTCACAGTCCCCAAAGTTACACAATAGTGCTGGTCCCATGAGGCTCTCTCTGTGGCTGGAGTGCCTCAGCACTGAGGCTGGTGGGCTGCCAGCTACATTACAGGGCCCAGCTCAGAGCAAAATGTTGTCCCACTCTGTCTGGGCTCCTTGATCTTTATCCTCAGACTCCTAAGACGCTGAGAGGATTGCAGATTGTGGTTTTTTTCAGTCTCAGGCTGGGCTGTGTTGACCTTACCTGGACCTGTATCATTGCAAAGGGATGCCCTTGAGCTGCTCTCCGTGTGTCTTTGGCCAAGTTGGACCGTGGGGAAGCTTCAGTCCTTACAAAGATGCAGCCCCAAGTCATCTTTCCCTGCCTGCAAAGCCAGAAGCTCCCAGCTCAGCCTGTTCCAGTTGCCTCATTCCTTCCCTCGAGTTAGGAATAAAAATAGTTCTGTACCTTTCTACATGCAAAATGCAAATGAGCAGTGACCCCCTGCAATCAAGGGGTTGTAATAAAGCTCTGCTAGGGAAGGGTGTGGGCAAAGTCAATGATGTAACAGCACTTGTTGCACAATATCAATCCAATTATGGGGCAGTACAGGTTCGAGGGACTTTGCCATGCTAATACTGCTTAAGGTGGGGATTAGAAACCTTGCCCAGGCCAGGGAGCAAGGTTCGACTTTTTGTTAAAAGGCCATAATCTCTTCAAACAGCAGATGCTAAGGTACAGGTGTGGAAAAGCTTGTTTTCTTGGAGAGGAGGCTGACATTGAACTCTCAGCCCAGCTGGATCAACAGGAGATGCTTTCAAGTGTCACCTGTAAACGAGATAGAGTGAGATGTGGTTCTGCATTTCTCCCCCACATTTTTATCCTCACACCATGCCACTAGCAATGTCTGCTTTTACAGGAGTGTCGGCCTGGAGAAAGGGCATCCTTCCCTACATTATGACTAGAATATTTGGGAGTGATGGTCTCACTCATTCAGGTCTCACCTACACTGTTTAATAGATGACTTGTCATGTTGGTCTTGTCTTTTCTGAATGGCCAGAGTGGCTCTTTCTGGAGCATTAAACAGTTTGTATTTAATAAATAAGGCCTAAACCCCATTTTGTTATGTCCAGGGTAGTTGGTATGCAGCTGTTTGCCATTGATTTAACCTGTTCCTGTAGCCTAGGAATGTGATAGGGATGTTTGTAGGTGGCAACTGATGGAGAACACATGGGAACCTCAATCTGGCCTTTGGGGTGTTTGGTGAGTTTCAGCTTGGAATGATGACATGTGACTGACTGGGCTACAGGACTTTTATCAGCTGTCTGAAAATTAGCCCTGAAAAAAGAAACCAAAACAGCAGAAAAAACATGGTTTCAGGTGAACTGGCTGGTTTTTCTGCTCACTTGTATGTGTTCCCTAGTTTAAAGCATGGCCCCAAGATTCCTTCCCACTCACTGCTGTTTTGCTTTCTTCAGAATGTGTTCAACATGGTCGTGGAGGTACCTCGATGGACAAATGCTAAAATGGAGGTAACTACATTACAGTTCCAGCCTTAATGCTTGGCTTTGCCAATCCCTCCTCAGTTCCACCTCTGGAATCGCAGTGGTTTCTGCCTGCCAGTTAGTGGTTAGAAGTTAGTGCTTTCTAACTTCTCCTGTCAGTACCTGCTTGATGCTGGAGGTCTGGTGTGGAGGCTGAGATTGCAGATGTTGGAATGCTGTGGTGTTTTCCCATGGCTTCTGATAAAAGCAATATTTTATGGCTCTAAATCCCATGTGATTCCAAGGCTTGTAAGTCTGCTGGAAACCATATCCTAAGGGATGGCAATGCAGCAGGAGGTGTCCAGTATCTGCTGCTGGCATCAGCATCATCTCCTGGTCTCTTGGCTTGTCAGTTCCATTAAAAAAAAACAAGTTTTTTATTCATAAAGGGTAAAGCAGAGGGATTTATGTAACTTTTCTTTCAGATTTCCACAAAGGAACCCTTAAACCCAATTAAGCAAGATGTGAAGAAAGGGAAACTGCGCTTCGTAGCAAACGTATTTCCCCACAAGGGCTACATCTGGAATTATGGTGCCATCCCACAGGTACTGTGGTTTATCCCAGTGGCTCATCCCTCCTGGTGGGGAGGAGGGAGGGTGCCTGCAATTGCCACTGTATCAATGAGCAAAAAGGTCAGCAGAGAGTCCGGTCTGCAGTGCAGTGTTTGCAGCTGGATATATCGTCCTGCTGAGGGAGAGAACCTGCCAGGAAAACGGGGGTATTTTAAAGCAGAAATGCCAAGTTTTAGGCTTCTGTCTGACGTTATAAACAAGCTCCCTGAGGATGAGCAGCTGCTGCTCATCCTCAGCTGCTCAGAGGTCAGCTGGGCAGGAGCTGGCAGGTCCTTCTCTGTGGCTGAAGGGAGCTGTCATCGTGCATCTGGCAATGCAGTGCCTTCAGTTCCTGCCTGGCAAAGCATGAGGCTTTATCCTGATGGTGCAGGATTTAGGCTGAATCTTTATGGAAAACTCTTGCCAACACCCACCACTGCACAGATGTGCTTTCCCAGAAACAGCTGGCAAGGTGGGACCACGATAGTGGCATCTGGACACATGCTCCTAAATGCCTGGGAGCTGCTAGATAAAGAGGGACTTCAAACAGGGCTGTTTGCCTCTGATGTTCTCTAAGGCTGGGGTTTCCTCCAGAGAAATAAGCTGTCAGTGACAGATCACAGGCAAACACTCTGAATTCGGTGTTTGTGCTTTTGACAGTAGCACATGTCAAGTGTTTTCCCCACGTGGCTTAACAAGTTGAGCTGTTTCCTGCTTGAATGGATTCTGCTGCTTGTTTCTTTGTGCACAGTTGTGTCTTTTGAAGCCTTTGCTCTGTCATGTGTTCGTGGATCAAAGGTGTTTATGCATCAAGAGCTTAACACTTCCTGGTAGAGAAATGTGATAGTGTTTGTGAACGGCCCCACAGCACCACCCAGGTGTCAGAACATCTTCCTGAACACTCTGGATCCATCACAAGGTCCTGACTACACTGATCTTGCCCTGGTACACAGAAGTTTGGGAGGAACATTCTTTTTTATATCTCAACCCCCTTAGGAGTATATGTTCCTTATGATGCAAGTGGGCATGGAGTGCTTTTCACTCCTGATCAGGAGTGTGTTTTAAACAGCTCTTGTTCTTGGAGTCAGTTAATTGGCCTCTGGAGTCGTGTCCTTCAATGTGCATTCACCACTGTGGGTGAGATGCACTGGGGAGCATAGTGGGACTCCACATTCTTATCACTTCTCCAGGGTTAACAGTGTCTTTAGTTGTTTGATTAAAGGGAAACAATACACGCTGTCTGTCTTCCATCTCTGCTGGACTGCTATCTGGAGTTCAGGAAACTTCTGCTAAGGAATGAATAGGGAGAGGAACAGGCAGGAAGCCAAATCAACAATTGCCCTTTATAGATGTGAACTTCACCTTTACGCAGCTGTGCGACAGAGGAGGAAGTCTGGAAAGTGTTGAAAAGGGGTTTGTGGGTAGGAAAGGGCTGCTTAGCTTTTGGAAGATGAGACCTTTTAACTTGAATTCAAACTTCCCAGGCCCAAGGGAAACAGTAGCCCAAATACCTGACCTGGCAGCAAGGTGAGAAGTGGGCCATCCTCTGTTTATTCCAAGCAACTGCATGCCCGAAATAAACCTGTTTTTTACTACCTCTTTAAACCTGTGAGTTCTTACTCTTATGTGTAGTTGATTTTGGTGCTGGTTTGGGGTTTTTTTTTTCAGACTTGGGAAGACCCAAGTCACAAGGATGAAAATACTGGTTGCTGTGGAGATAACGATCCGATTGATGTGTGCGAAATTGGAAGCAAGGTAACGCATCCTAAATGACTCCTGAAACGTGTAATTAATGTCTCCAAAGCCAATTATCCAGGGACATTATTCATTTCCTACTCTCCTCCCTTAACAATGTGATGTTTCCCTCTGCTGCCTCTGGAGATTGTTGCTGCGATGAGCCAGGGCTGATGAGCTGCTGACAGCCAGAGCTAATTTCATGGTACCTGGCTGCTTGCTGAGCCCCTGCACAGCCTCCTGTCGTGCACTCCTGGGTGCACCAGGATGGACAACAAGGCCTTTGTCCTTTTGCAGGTCTGCTCTCGGGGAGAAGTCATCAGAGTGAAGGTGCTGGGCACGCTGGCTCTGATTGATGAGGGAGAGACAGACTGGAAGGTCATTGCTATCAACGTTGAAGACCCCGAAGCAGCCAGCTACAATGGTGAGTTACAGGGGGGAGGAGCAGCATCACTGCTTCCCTTCCTCCCCTGAAAGCCTGCAGGAGGTGGGGACAGGGCTTGCTCCTTCTGTGCTCTGCTGTCAGACAGGTGTGCTGGAAGGACAATCCTAGAGCAAAACATCTCACTGCAGTTTGGCACATGTGGCAAATCTTCGGCACAGCCTGGCATTCCAGACACGGTGGAAGGAAAGGGATTGTCCCCCAAACCTCTAATCCAAGCTGTTTAAAAGTGTCCCAGCTCCTGGAGACACTCGGGATACACACACACCCTGGGGATGAAACACTAATGTCCCTGAGGAGATACTCCCTGAGGCTTCAGGGAACCTGATATGTTGCTAAGGCTGCTTGGGAAGGGGCTGAAAGAGGCACAGCAGAACCACATAAATTCTATAATTCACTACATTCTGTTACTGTTCTGGCTAACAAACCTCATGTCCCCTTCCAGACATCGAGGATGTCAGAAGGATGAAGCCTGGATACTTAGAAGCTACTGTGGACTGGTTCAGAAGATACAAAGTACCTGATGGAAAGCCAGAAAACCAGTTTGCTTTTAATGGGGAATTTAAAGGCAAGGTAGGACCGCCTTCCTTTGCACAGTGGCACCTGGTCCAAAACCTGAGCTCAGGCTGCGTGAGGACACGAGCAAGTTGCTGAGAGAATGGATTTTTATGGGGGTGCTGATAGTTGATTTCAGTTCATCCTGCTGGTTTTTTCCATCCTAGTGAGTACAGGAATACCAGAAAAAAAATGCCTGGGGTTATCATCGTGGTGTCACTGTATATTTTTTCATGTAGGATCACTTGAGGGCTGGGAGCCTTCATGTCAGAACCAGGTGGAAAACACCAGGTTTATTTCCTTCAGTTTCAGTTTTGGAGCAAAGGCAGCTTGACATCACCCTTTGCCTCCCTTACCCGTTGGCTTCGTTCCACTGCAACCTGGTGCAAGTTAAGTTTAACTCAGGAGTTAAAACACTTCTTCCTTCGGGCATGAAGTGTTCCCTCACACCCTGTGAGTAAGGTTCTGCCTTGGCAGCACTCTGCCTCTTCTCTGGGTTGGATCAGATAAGTTACTGCTCCTGAGCAGGTGAAATCCTGTTTTGGTGTCCCCACTCCTGCCCTTCTTGGAGTGCCATGAGGGGTTTAGTGAGGTGACTCAATTCCCAGGGCTCCAGAGGTGGTGCAGAGGAGGGCAGTTCTTCCAAAAGCCCTCTCTGGGAAAGAAAATGGAAGTCATGAAGGACTTAGCCCATTTGGCTGTAGCACAGCACTAGGTTGGTTGGGCTGGAACACCTTGTTGCCCCTCAGGATGGGTGAAACCCGTCAAGGAAACTGGAAAATCAGGATAAAGAAATTCACACATCCTCCGCAGTGTTTTATTTGGCTTGGTTTGGTATCAAACCAGGACATTTAGTGCCAGTGTTCACACCAACAAAGAACTGCATGTGTTTCCTTCTCCAGCTGACAGGTTAATGCTTGAGCATATATTGCTCATTTTTAAGGGAAGAGGTTGATATGCTTGGAAACAAATTCATTTTTAAGTAGTTGCAAAGCCAGATCAGCTGCATGTCTCTTCCTGCTGGTCTGAATTATTTGCCTGGAGTGGAAGAGAGCTCCTGGACAGGCCTGGATCAGCAAGCTGCTGGAGACAAACCGAGTGGGAGGAGCAGCAGGGTGGAGGTGCTTTTATAGTGGAGCACTGGCCTGAGACTGTGCTCAGTTTCTTTTGGCCCCAAGCTCACTCTGTGACCTTGGCAGATCCTCCCATCTTGAAAGCAAAACAATCCTCCTGCACAATCCTGGTTGTTTCAGCTGTTGTGTGCTGGGAGTTTCTGCTCTTCCTGAACTGGAGTGGAAGAGGTTTCTTCCAGCCCCTTCCAGAGCTGTCTAACATCAGTTCCTTGTAAGTGATAGTCTGAAGAAGGTGGTCTGGTGCTTCCACATAACATGATGTTTGTTCTCATCTCCAACATCAGGATTTTGCCCTGGATGTCATCAAAGGCACCCACGAACACTGGAAAGCTTTAATAACAAAGAAAACTGACGGAGGGGAGATCAACTGGTAGGTTAATGCTTGTGGGAATGTGTACCTTTCCCTTCCCTAAACTAAAAACCCTGGAACATCCCTTCCTGAGGGGTGCCATGCTTTCTGTTAGCTGCTGGTTGTCTCCTCAGGCCTTCTCCCTCCACTTGGCAGCTGCAATCCTTAATATTCCATTATTTAATGCTCCTGCGGGGAAGGCTGGGCTTCCACGTTCTCACAAGTGCCCCATGTCTTCCAGCACCAACCTGACGGTGTCTGACAGCCCTTTCTGCTGTAGCCAAGACTGTGCAAAAGCTACTGTGGATGCAGTAAGTACCAGTTTGAGTGGCCAAATCCTGGTGTTACTATTGGGAAAACCAGTGCAGTTTGTGTGGTGGACTGTCCTCTCTGTGTGAATGGCACATGGTGTGCTCATGTTTTGTGTGGCTGAACACCTGCTTCTGGTTAAACAGGATGGATGTGGAGCAAAGCAGACATTCCTCCAGAGGCTTCTCCCTGCCCTTAGTCATCCAAGAGATGAGCTTCATAGTACAGGTCTCCCTCTGAGAAAAGAGAATCTAATTCCCCAGGGATTTTGCTCTTCAGAATGAAGAGTTTGACATTCCTGGTGTAGTTCTCCTGTCCAGCCTCGGGAATTAATTGTGTCTCCCTAGATTTGAAGAGTACTGCTGTTGGCAACCTGAAGGGGCTTAGAGGGAGGGGACAGGAAAATTGAAGTGCACATCTTGCCTGAATCTCTTGTAGCCTTGGAGAGACCTTTAAAACCATTGTGTTCTTTTCTAAAGTGCTGGTATCCCAATTAGGGGTCTCAGTGAGGTTTTTGAAACCCTCATGGAGGATGTGTCACCAGACAGGGATTTGCTCTGTCTTTGGTTGTTGAATACCAGGGAAAGCTCTTCAGAGGAGTTCTCAGAGAGCCGTTCGTGCCTCTATTCCCCCATAATTAAAAAAAAACCAAAACATTGTAGATTAAAAAAAAAAGCTGCTGCCTGCACCTGTGTAGAGTCTGGAGTGTGAACTGCTTGTGCTGGGGGTCAGATGGCCCTGGAGCCTGCACTTGGAGGAGAGCCCCTCGGGCATCTCCGGAATGGGGAGGCTCCAGGAATGACAGGATGCTGCACATGAGCTCAGTTGTCCCCCCCACAGCTGACCAGCTGCCACAGGGGCTTAAATGGTGCTCAGGAAAGACTTGTGCAGCCCTAAATGATGTGTGGAGAGTGAAGGACACCTCTGGTCTCTGATAACACCCTTCTTGTTTCAGGCTCCGCCGTGTAAAGCTGCCAGCCCCATCCCACCCGAAGGTGAGCCTCAAAACCCACCCTGACATCCCAGTACACATCAGGGGCTTCCTCAGAGGAATTGTGCACAGGAAAATGAGGGTCTGAACTAAACCTGGATGTTGCTGTAGCTAGGGCAAGGCCCAAAGGCAAGCTGAGGGTGGTGTTGGGAGCAGAAAGTGGAGCTAGGCTGACACTTCCAATCCCTTCATGGGGAATAAACCTGTGGAGAAATGTGTGTCTCCCATGTGGGCAAGGGAGATGGAGGCTTTGCCTCCCTGAGTCAGCTGAGCCAGAGGGAAGCCTGGCTTGCTGTCCTTGCCTGCACCAAGTCATGGATGCTCCTAATGGCAGCCTGAGCAAGGCTGGCTGCTTTGGGAAAACAAATCCACATAAGCAGGGTCGTGCCAGAACCTGTTTGCTGTGCTGAGGAGCTGTTGCCAGGAGCAGAGGAAGCCCCTGAGCTGGAGGTGACACACACACACTGCCACGTAACTACTTAATAGCTGGGTGGCTCACAGGGGACTAACCCCCTCCTTTTTTTCTGTCCCACACAGTTGACAAATGGTTCTACTACCAGAAAAACTGAGTCCCGAGGATGGTGGTGAGACAGCTGTGTCCTTCCCACCGAGGAGCTGCCACACAGAGGAACAGACCAGAAAAATAGCTTCAGTGTCTGCAAGAAGACCTTGCCTGTAACTTTGCTAATTAGAATTCCATACCTAGCAGTGACGTGTCTGCTGAGGCCTGGTGGAGGCTGGAAGAAATAATTTATAAAACCCAAACACCCTGCTTGTGACCCTCATGTGGTGTGCTCTAAGTCATGACGAGAGATCACTCACCTGGGACGTGTATGGATGCTAGAAATAAAAAACTACTGAAATCCAGTGCTGTGGGGCTGCCTCTCCTTTCCCTCCCTGGAGCTGAGGGGTCACAAAATCACAGGATCCCTGAGGCTGGGAAAGCCCTCAGGGCTCAGCGAGTGCGGCCTGTGGCCGGTTCCCCGCCCTGGTGCCCCCCAGGCACCTCCGGGGGCCCCCTCAAAGTCTCCTCACCCTTTCCGTGGAGAAGCCCCTCCTCGTGTGCAGCCCGGACAGCTGCGCGGCACGGCCTGCCCCGCTGCCCTTTGTGACGAGGCGGGGTTAACGGGGTCGCTGCGGGCCGGGGCCGGTCTCGAACCCGGGTCCCGCGGGGCGCGGGTGGCTCTCGAACCCGCGCCTCTCCCGGTGCGGCGCGGAGCCAGCGGGGCCGGAAGCGGGCGGGGCGCGCGCTGACGTGTTTCCGGCGGGGCGCTGGCGGCGGCCGCGGACGGGACTCGGCGGCGGCGGCGGCCCGGGGGCAGCCGGGGGTGAGCGGTGGG
>QUSF01000053.1:159099-238425 GCA_003676055.1 Chloebia gouldiae
TCTCTTGCAGGAGCTGGCCCTGCCTCTACTCACAGATTGGTTTTGCCTTTAAATCAAAGTGTTCTTTACATTATTTTTCCCACTAAAGACTGCACTTGAACTCTTTTTTTATCTAGAGCAGCTGCTCAAACCTCCCCTGTTTTGCTGCCTGTGTCACTGAGAGAGTGTGGGGAAGCACCACTGCTCTGGAGGCACCAACCCTGGGTGGCTCTCAAGGTCGCAGGCTCTGCAGGAGCAAGGTTTGAGGCCAGGAGGTTTGCACCAATCCAGGCCACAGGATGCAGGACTTAACAGCTACAGCTCAGTCCTAATTCAAAGTAGCAGGCTGGAGGCACAAGGCTCCTCATCCCAGCACTGACCCTGCTTTGTTCAACAAATCCGTCTTTGTTCAGCAAAGACTTGAGTGCAAATTAAGGAAAGCAAGCCAACTCCAGTGCCCAGGGGGTGTGTCCCTGCCCATTAATCCAACCCACGAAGCAGACCAAAAAAAATGACATCACAATTTCTTACAAGAAGTTATTGCTGGAAAAGCATTGCATCCAAGCGCAAAGTGCTCCTCCTGTTCCATTAAGCAGCAGGAAATTGCTCTACCTGGGAACATCAGCTGTGCCTCAGGAAAAGCTTCTCGGTGGAGATGCTAATTTGGAAACTCTGTTTAACCGGAGAGCTGTGAGTCACTGAGAACCTGAGCAGTGACTTCTCCCCACCTTGGAGATCTCCAAAATGTCCATTCCATCTGTTTCCTATTCAATTTTCTATCTGTCCCTGCAGGCGTGGGCTTGAGACAGTCCCACAGCCCTTCCTGCCCTTTACAGAAGGCAAGGAGGAAAGCCAACACATTAATCCTCCTGGAGCCAATGGTGCATCAATTCCTCCATAGAGGCACTGACTGAAATCCCAAATAACTACTTAGCATCTGAAAGGCTGCACTTCACCTCCTCCAAAGAGGCATTTGGCTCTGCCTGGCACTGATTTTGGCACAACTGCTCTTTTGTTGTTTGTCTCAAGAGTATTCTGTATCCTTTTTTCCAGAGGAGACCAGCTAGTTTTCTTTCAGGACAATTCCTGGGTTTGCTCTTACTCCACAAAGGAAAAGAACCATAAGAAAAATTATTCCTTTCCCCTCTTGGGGCAGAGCAAGAGACCCCAGGGCAGCAGCATGGCCTCAAGGGACACTGTGAGTGGTGGCTCCACGGGGTCACTGCCCTAAAGAAGAGCAGCCTGCAGAAAAGAAGCTGTGCTAAGGAAGCATCTCAAACAGGGAGAGGAGGAAAAGAAAGGAATAGAAATGATGACAACCACACAAACTCCATTTCATACAAAAGATTAAAGATTTATACAAGAAAGATTAATTATGTTCCAAAAGCCTGCGTCTTTCATGTTAGAGGACTTAGGATAAAATATCTCATTAATAAGAGATGGCAGTAAAAAGGGGTTGGTCACCTTTCTCTTTGTTTTGGCTGACCTCAGAAGGAAGGATGGTTTCCTGCTCTCTGGGGCTCCCTGCAATGCTCTGCCACTGTGCCCACTCACCCCAAAACTTCACACCTGTCCCTGTCACAGGGGCTGCTCTCACTGTCACTCCTTCCCATCACAGAGCACTCTGCACCCAGGAAAAACAGAAATCACTTTTCTCTTGATTCCTAACAGAGGGACTGGTAGGTGTGCTGGGAAGCAAGGAGTACTAGGGTTTGAAGAGGGCCTCCTCCAGTGCCTAAAGGGGTTCCAAGGGAGCTGCACAGGGACTTTGGACAAAGGCATGGAGTCAAAGAAGAATGGCTTCCCACTGCCAGAACATGATTCAGATACTGGGAAGCAATTCCTCCCTGTGAGGTGGGGAGGCCATGGCAAGAGAAGCTGCCCTGTCCCTGGAAGTGCAAGCCCAGGTCAGACGGGCCTTGGAGCACTCTGATCTAAGGTGTCCCTGTCCATGGCAAGAGGGATGGAACAAGGTGGACTTTACAGTCCCTTCCAACATAAACCATTCCAGAATTCTATGAAGAAAGCAAATTAAATGCTGTGATGTGCCAGACCCATCAGCAGTGCTAGAAGTCAAACCTTTCCACAAAATAACCAAAGGAAGAATTTTGTTTATGCTATTGCTGGACACCACAACCTGTTTTTCTTACTAAACACACATACTTCAAACCAAAAATTAGTTAATGAGACAAACCCTCCCCCAAGCCCCTCTTGCCTCACAGAGCCTCAGGCATGTCACAGTAGAAGGATGTTTGGGAAGCCCCAGAAGACACTGCCCAGGTCAAGGGCCCTCCATTTGTACACTGCTAAAAGTGCAGCAAAGCCATTGTACCAAAGCACTTCGTATTCCCTTGGCTTTTTTAAGATTCACCACCTCCCCTGTGTTCAAGCAGCTGTGTGTTCCCAGGGAGGAACGCTGCTAGAACTATTGATTTTTGGTAATATGGCTGTACTTTCTGAGAGTAAACATGCTACAAGATTTAGAGGACAACCACAGACACTTTTTTCTACTCTTGTTTCAGGCCAGCTTCTCACTGATGCTCCTGTGCTCCCTGAGGCTTCCCATGACAGAAACCACTGCACAGAAGGCATGGAGATCACTGCACATCTGAGACCTGCCTCGGGCAGAGTGGAGAGAGGCCCCTCAAACATCACCCTCCAACACCTCTGAAACACCAGGAATCCTCCAAGACCTCTGAAACACCAGGAAGTGGATTCCCATCACAAAAGCATCCTGCACTTGGGTCCCTGGGGACTTGGGAAGAGACTGCAGAGAGCCAAGCCTCTGCTTTTGACTTTCACTTCTATTTATCTTGAGGAGAAGCCAAGCAGAGCCAAGAAAGATATTTATAACTCCCCCCTCTCCCCAGCCACCACGGAAACGCTCTGGTTTCAGAGGAGCCCTGGAGCACAGCTGATGAAATGTCTCCTGGGAAAGCATCTTAGCATTTTTTATTCTGCACTAGGAAAGAAGGTACCTGGAGGTTGTTGCCCTCCAGAAGCAACCACTGAGACCCCCAAGACTGGCCGACTCCTCTTCCTGTCCTTTTCCTATGGCTGCCAAGAGCCCACCTTCCCCCGAAAAGGCTGCAGGGAACAGGAGGAGATGTGCATCAGAAGCAGCCAGGAGGGAGGCAGGGGAGGAGAAATGCAATCACCCGCGGAGCCGTGTCATTTGATTGGAGTGGGACGCGAGGCTCAGCAAAAGCACAGTAATTCTATAAATCCAAACATGCTGAAGGATTTATGTCCTCGATGCCCAAGGAATAAATAAGAGGATGGAGGTTGGGATTTTTTTTTAAAGTATTATAAATGAGAATGAACCTGATGGAGGTAAAGGTCAGCTTATAGAATCAACACCACGCATGCAGTGCAAGCTACTAACTCCCATCAAGGGAATAGCACTTAGAGGACTAAGTGCCCTCCATCTCCCTGCTGCCTTCCCAAATTGAATTAGAATGGAATAAGGAAAGAGCACTGTTAACTTTTAACCCCAGACCCAGCCACCTCCAAGCAAACGCCCCAGGGATGTGCCCTGCCTTTCAAGCCACAGCCAAAGGTTTGGAAAATGCTCATTGAGGATGCCTGCATCTCCCATGGGGATAGAGCAGGTGCCTGGAGAGTGACAGCAGCAGCATCCCAGGATCTGTGGGGGATGGCACAGACTACACTGCCCTCCCCAAAAGCCATGAGTTCCCAAGAGAAGGAGAACTGGATGATGGATAACCCATATTTCACAGGTCAGCCTGCAAACTACCGCAGGCCCAAGTGCTCCTCTCTCCCCCTCTCCCATCCTGGGGACTGGGTCCAAGGACACACCACTCAGGTCATGATGAAAAGCAGGCAGCCCTGTGGTAGCTCCCAGAAGCACGTTTTCTTCCACTTCTCCCCCCAGAGTAATTTATCCTGAGTCAGGAAAAGCCAGCAGCACACAGTCATTTCTGACACCACATTTTCTCCCATAAGACAATTCTGTTCAGATGCTGGAAACCCTTCTTCCTCTGAGGTCTGTTCCCCTCTATTACCCACAAACTACCCAGCAGACCTCTCTTGGGATGGGACAACCATTTTCTGAAGGAAGACAAGAGGCTGAAGACTTGTTTTGGGAGAGACAGAATCACACATCAAACTGCTCGCTCCTTGCAAACCTGAGCCAAAACTGCTCTTACAAACTTCAACCCCTAAACCACAACAACTTCCTTATCAAAGGCAGAGCAACAGATCAAACCCAGGATGCCTCTTTGCCACGTTTTCTTCCCCTTTTTAAGCCTGTGAAGTAGGTTTTGCTGAGGCAAGGAGGAGGATGACTCCTCAATGAAGAAGTTAAAACAGGCGCCTAAACAATGTCGTGTTCCCAAGCACGGGTGTTTGTCAAGCTGTCCTCCTCGGGGGGCTCGCTTCCCACAGACAACCCTCCTGGAATGAGACAGCACCTCTGTGCTCCAGCCTGGAACAACAGCAATAAATCACAGCTAATCCACTGAAGGACAGCAGCGATGTGTTTCAGCTCTGGTTATGAAGAGCGGAGGTGCCAATGCAAACTGGGGCTTTTAAATCACCTGTCACGGGCTCAACAAGCATGAGAAATATTAATGAATTCAGCTGGAGAAGCACCGGGAAGTGGGAGGACAAAGTAAGTCCACGGAAAGGAAGGGAGTCAGAGGTATTTAAAACTTCCTTCACATAATCTCTGGCTCGCATTCACACTGCCTTGGCCTGGATTTTGCCACTACCATCAGGATTATTGATCAGTTTTTAAAGCCTTACGTCGTTTACAGTAGTCAGCCAAAAAAAGACTCATCCTGAATTGATAAAAAGTCCAAACAGCTCTGCTGAGAGCCTCGGAAATGCTGAGGGAGCAACAGCTCACTGCAAAGCCTTGCAATTAAAAATTCCTACTAACAAGCAGTGATACAAAGGGATAAAATGGATGTGTACACACACACACACCTCCCTGGACTGCAGGGAGTTCTGCTGTGAACTCCAGCCCCAGAAAGCAGTGCCTTAGGGCTGGGCTATTACAGATCAACAGCACAAAACTGTCCCCGGTGACTCAGCACTGTAATGTCATTAGCCTGTGACAATCCGCCTCACAAACCCCTGCTGCCCTCAGCAGGGAGCTGAGGGAGGGTCCCATTTCCCATATCTGGAACAAACACACAAATTAGCAACTTCACAGAGGCTGGGAGGAAGAGGCTCGTAGCTCCAGGAGCCTAGGCTGTGGATGAGCTCACCGTCACTCCTGCTGCGTGGTCCATGCTGAGGATGGGACGCCAGTAATCCCTCCTCTGCTGTTTCTCCTGGGTGGAAGATGTTTATCCACTCCAAGATGCCACCAGGAAGGGTGTGAAGAGCCTGAGCACCACTGGGCTGTGCCTCCATGGTAGAGCACTGCAGGATGATCACGCTGACAGACAACCCAGCGCTGGAATTGGGGTCCGGCAGCTGATGGCAGCGCAGGAAAGCTCCAAGCAGGAGATTAAACGGAGGCTTTGGAGGAGCTGGAGGCTTTACAGCTTCAGCTGCTCTGCACCAAGTGACAACACTCACCAGCTCGCCTGCCAGCAGCACAGCCCCAGCATGTCCTGATGGGGAGCAGCGGTGAGTGAGGGAACAGGCTCGGAAAGCCAGGAGCTTTCTGTTGGAAATCAGCATGTTCCAGTGCTGGTATCCCCTCTGGGGAAGGGGAGGAACAAACAACATCCCAGGCACCCGCTGACAAGCATGGAAAAAAATTAAGCAGCATTTCTGAAGAGGTGCCTCAACACAGAGCAACAAAACCTGTTTGTCTGCAGACTTTCTGCGCTCTCCCCTGGAAATTTTTCCACCTTGTAAGGGATGATGTATTCAAATTGAAGTTAGTATAACATGTCCACAGCTTGGGATGGAAAACACCGGAGAAGAGCAGAGAATAATCACCCTTCCAAATCATCTGGCCAAAGCACAGCCACAGTTCCCATGCCAGACTCAGCAGGAAGGCACTGACTCCTCAGCAAATTGCTGAATTACTGATATCAGAACTAGGTGAAAAGGACTGATAGAGGAAATGGCAGAAACATGGAAATATTAAAAATCTTAAAAAATATGAACGTAACCCTCAGAAACACTGATGGACTCTAAGAGAGTCCACTGAACTCCACCAAACTCTGTCCATCTGAGTTCCTTTCATTAACCTCCTTTGCTGCACAAACCACAGCCTCCAATTCTGCTTTTGGGATCCCAGCTACTTGTTTAATGCATCCCAGTCCCGCAGCCTCCCACACGGACCTGCCAGGACCTCTCCAGAAGGCTGTTTTATCTCCACAGCTGCCACAGTTCCCAGGTTGCAGTATGTGCTGGCAGAGCTCCTTCTTCCTCATCCCAAAAAATTCACCAAGCCCTGTCCCAGCTGTGACCCAAACTCCCCCAAATGATGACAGACAAACCCCAAAACAAAGCCCATAGTGGCTCTCAGAAGATGAAACACAACCAGGCACATTGTAAAGATCTGGGAAGTTTGTTAAATGAGTACATTATTTTTCCCTCTATTTTTGACTTTCAAAATTTTCTGCAACAATTTGGTGCCAGAAAAAAAAAACCTGATTCCCGTGTTACTCACCCTGGACACCACTCGACCAATGATTATCTGTCAGAGGTTTAATTGTGCTTGGAAGCTTGCCAGGAATAATGCATGAGAAGCATAGGAAAAGCAGGCAGACATTCATCCAGAGAGGCAGCTCTTCCCAGCATTCCCAACCTCCTCCCCAGATTAGCAACTGCTTCCTTTCCATGGCTTTTTAAAGGATAGCTGGCTGACCATCCCACAATTTCCAAGACTGTTCAGGTGTTATAGTCTTGGAAAATGTTGGGCAGAGTCACAAGGGTGGAAGATGGGTAGGAAGGACAGAGAAGGCAGGTGTCACCTGGGCTGTCCCCACCAGCACCAGCCACAAGGCTGCTGATTGTTCTGTTCTGCAAGTGTGCAGCTGGCTCTGGAGTGTCTCTCCATCCCCAATATTGCATCCAGTCCTTCTACAAGGAACAGCCCTTCCCCTCTCCTTTTCTTCCAGCCTCTGGCAAGATTTAAAAGGCAGCAGCAGAGACCTTTTCACCTCACCTCCCTTAGGAAGAATAAAGCAGGCAGACTTCAGGAGGGAGAAAATTTTGTGTCATAAAAGTCCCAGTGGCCTCTCTCTTGGGAGATGCCCAAGTCAGGGCTATCTCCTCTATGACACAGGAAAATCCCTTACAATTATATCACTGGTGCAGTCCCTTGGAAACAACACAACCATCTCTCTCTGGCAGAGTACCACCAACATAAGAAGCAGCAGCAAGTTCATGGAGAAAGATCCAAGGCGCATGATGGGAGGTTTCCTTTTTATATTTTTATTTCCTGAGCCAAAGTAAATGCCATGTAAACGCCAAGAAGCTCTTGGTACATTCACAGATGCCATCTCATGGGTGTCCTGCACACATTCCATGTAGGAATCATGAAGTGACAAACTGAAGAAAGGACCAGTGAAGGTCATCAGCTCCATCAATCCTCCCCTTCTCCAAGGCAGGAGGAGCTTGTTGGTGGCAGATCCTGGATTAACATCTCTACTCCCTCAAAACAATCAGGACCCCCTTTTCTCAACTCCTCTAGAGCAGTATTTCCTTATCCTCCCCTTTACAAAGATTTTCCTGATCCCTTGCTGCAATTTAAGCCCATTATTTATCACTTTATCATCCACTACTGGCAAAAGCATTTCTAAGCTTCAAGAGTATTTCCTACATGCTGCCTTCCTTCCCTTTATTACCGTTGAAATAACTCTTTCAGCCCCAGCTTGCCGACATTTTCTACCCCTCCCATTATTTTACTGTTGCCCCCTGGGCTCTTTGCACCTATCCACGGTACCCAAAACGAGACAAATCCTTCAGCTAAGCATAGTCAGAGGTTCACTTTAAGGACATTTCCTCTCTTTTTTATCTCCATGGGCTGACTCAGTGTGGAGCAGCCTCCCATAACCCAAACCCTGGACTGTCGGGCTGGTACTGAGGAACTTCTCCACCCTACACGGTTGTCACCGCTCCCTCCAGGACCTGTCCTTGTTTGCAGCTGCCTGTTTGTTTCTGCCCGATTTCCCAACATTGTTTGGAGCTCTGTTCCCTCCTACTCATGTGTGCAATATTTCTGCCTCTTCCCAGCTGGGTTTCACCTGCAGACCTCGGTGTTTATTTCATGTTGCCCATAACACCCTCCTGACCTCCACGGGTGGGAAGCGTACGAGGTTTCCAGCTCTGTGCATATGGAAGCAGCTGATCCTTCTGTGACTGCTGCCATGTGAAACCTCATATCTTCATAAAACTGGAGCAAAGCCACCTCAGCTGCCAGAGGGTGATGCAGCAGTGAGGAGGGTGACATTCAGCAATAGTCTAATTTAATCTGCCACGTTGGATTTTTTCAAATAGAACTGTTCAGGGCCGGGTGCAGGCCTTTGTTCAGCTGAGAACCCCTCCCTCCAGGATCCCCCCCTCCTCACAAGCCAAATCTAGTGGTGCTCCTGCCATTTCCCTGCTGAAAAACCTTTGCTTTAGCTCACAGTTTTGGGTCTGTTCCCCCTATCACAAATCCATGAAAATTCATGTGCTTCAGGAAATCAAACCCCAGTTGCTATGGTGAAAGGCATTCTGCAAACTAAGAAACAAATACAAGTGGGACATTTGGAGGTTACCAGATTTTTGCACGTCTTTCAGACAAGAATAAAAACCCTTTCAGCAAATTGAAGGCTTAAAAAAGATCCCAGACCTACACCTCAAGTGTGAGGGATTTGCAGTACACCTTAAGGAAATTAATAATCAAACACTGCATTTCTCCACAGAAGCCTCATCCCCATGGCTCCTATTACAGCAAATGCAGCAACAGTTTCTAAAAGCTGGGCTCTGCCTTTGCTGCAGAGATGGCAGGACGCTTGAGAGGCATCCGGGAATACCAGGACAAGGAGCTCCCATCAGTGTGACCTCTCACTACACCCACCAAACACCAAGAGGAGGAGTCTAGCTACAGAGCCAGTGAATTAATTCAGACAGACACAGAAAATTATCCAGCAGAAGGGTCATGGCACCTTGGGGATGAACTGTCTACTTTTGCTAATCAGTGAGTTGGGGTTTTTTGCATTTAATGTGCTGGGTCCTTGCCTTCTATTAAGGCACTGCTGTAATTCAGCCCCTGCCAGCTCCACAGAGAAAAATTGTCTTCTTAAGATCAAAGAGGTGACACTGCCCTGCCTGGCTGGTGGCACAACAGGGATCTCAGGGAAGTGAGGAGGGGGGATGCTCACTGGGTGGGAGGCAGAGGCACCCACAGAACTTCCAAAAGGCTCAGCTGCTGGCCTGGGTGGGAGTGTAGAGGTGCAGGGGAAAGAGCATTCAGAGTCTCTCAATAAACCCTCTTCCAGCTCTCACAGCTCCTGCTAAAATTAGTCAGAGGGGTGTAGAGCACCTCTGAGAGAAAAAAAAGAGGCTTTTCCTTTTCTTGGTAAGGTCACTGAAGAGATCTCTGTCACGCAAAGGCAGCACAAACCTTCTGCTCTGCGTTCCCCTCAGCACAGTGGCTCAGCCTTCCCCCAAAACCTCCAACACTCCCTCCAAGGCCTGAACACTCCAACAAAGATATCTTCCCTCCTTTGTCTGCTCTGACTTTTCAAATGCCACTTCAGATTCCTGTTTCATCAAATGCAAATAACATGAATATGCCTTCTTCTTCCCCTGAAGAATATAATTCGCAGGAAAGCATTTTCACAGCAACCCAAATTTAATCTCCTTTTTTTCCCCCGTGATTATACAAACTGATCTCCAGTCTCATCTGCTCAACTGTCACATCCTCCCATCCCACTGTTGCTCTAATTGCACACTGCTGAGCCCCCTCGATTGTTCCGGTACCTCTTGGTAATGGCAGGAATTCTCCCCTCTGCAAAGTGGCAGCACAGCCTTTCATTTCTGCTTTTGATTCTTCTCTAAAAACGAGGTGAGGAAAGCACTGGCTTCTTTCTGAGATCCTGATGTTGCACCACAATCTCTTACTGAGTCTCCCCTCACCCCAGTGGATTCTTTGTTTGGTATTTTTAACTCTAAACTTTCCAAGCAGCCACCTCCTGTTAGGTATTTGTTCCAGCTGTCAGTCTTACTTTGGATCTACATCTTTACCACACTGCTGAGGATAACAAGATGTTCTTACTCTTTCTGAACACCAGGCAGTCTTCATCCCCACCTAATGCTGGTTCTTTGGCTCTTTGATTCACCTCAGGTTAAAGATGTATCAGGAAAAGACTCAGCCTCCTTAAATCCACAAACAAAAATTACACAAAAGGCCTGGGTTCCAACTGCTGCAGAACACAAGACACACTCCTCCTCTGCAAGTGGAGCTGTCTCTGCACAGGGGCACACGTCCATTTGTTTAGAACTTGGTGGGCTTGGGGTATTTTGAGGGATCAGGAGTTTATTCAGACCAAGGTTTTTTTCTCTTCGACTGTACTTCTCTCTGTGGCATTCTATCAAATGTTTTAAATGAAGTGCTGCATGCCACAGCCACCACACTGCTCCTACCCAGCGGGACAGACATGGTGACAGGGAACACCACTGGCTCTCCAGGGTGTCAGACAGTAAATGCACTTTCTCCCTGCTCCCAGTGAAAGCAGGTACAGTGCCATAACTCAATACATTCAAGCAGGCCTCAAAAGAGAAGGAGCCTCATCAAATGATTCCTTATCTGACCTAGAAGCCCTCCCTGGGCACTCATGCAGCCCCGCTGCTGGACCAGGGCATGGGAGCATATGTCACCACCTTGGCTGATCCCATTCCCAGTCTTCCATCCCAGCTTAAAGTCTCCCCTAATGCCCTAAAGACATAAGATGTGCAGCTTTCTGCTGCTGTACCTCAGTAGTTGTTCCCTCAATATTTAATCTTGTAAGCTGTTAATGCATGGATCTGTGCTAAGCAGCAGAGTTCAGCTTTTTCTCTACTCAGAATTTGCTTCCTTCTTGTTTGAACGTGGCAAAGGCCATTCATTTACTTCTCAGACCTCAGCTCAAGCCAAAATTCATTCCATTTTGACCCAGTGAGAGTCCAGGTGGTTTTCTTCCTTTCCCTTAAATGTGCAACAGAAATTTTTGGCCAGTCAGCCTTTTTTGTGTTTCTTTTCGTTTTTATTTATTCCCTGCAGCCTTAGTTGGATTTGTTTTTCACGAAACAAAAATAAATAAAAGCCCGGAGGCAGCGCAGCCTCATCTCCGGAGATGCCAGCAGCTGCCCCGGCCGCCTCCGTGCCAGCGCTGTGCCAGCTGCGGCGCAGGGCACGCGGCCACCGCCAGGACACGGCAGGGAGCTGCCAAGCCGGCATCTCCCCCGGGCCTGGCCCTGCCCGAGCCGATGGGGCCTTCCAGCCAGGAAGTGCTGCCTCCTCCCTCGGCTCTCGGAGAGATGAGACACTCTGCTCCTGACCGGTGCGTGACTGGGATGTTCAGAGCCAGCCTAGAGGGAATACGTATCGCTCCGTGCGAAGCGGTCCATGAAGCATCCCCAGCTTTTTGGGACTAGACCAGAGAAGGGCAACGGCAAAGCTTTGTTGGACACGTATCTCACACAGCCCTTCTCAGCTCCACCTATGCCAGGAAGCCTTTTCAGGGATATTCTTTAAGACAGGAGTAATTTAAACTCACAAAAGCAAGTCATCCT
Organism: Chloebia gouldiae; assembly: GCA_003676055.1. Lineage (NCBI taxonomy): Eukaryota > Metazoa > Chordata > Aves > Passeriformes > Passeridae > Chloebia > Chloebia gouldiae. Next base: position 170,770 of record QUSF01000053.1, read on the forward strand.
ACAGGATCTATTTTCTGAGCAGTGTGGGAAGGTATACCGGCCTGCACAACCATTTATTAGCACAAATAGGAGTGTATGTTTAACTCTGTGGAACGGGTAGAACAAAGGATTATTAAATAAAATTCTGATTAGTTCAGCTGAAAGCAAAATACCAGCTGGAGCCTGGTGTAGCGCAGGCATGTTATCAGCAAACATGTGCTGCCAGCGCATCTGCACACACACACACACTCCCCTCAGCTCTGACCATGGGGAGCCTCAGCCTGGAACAGCAGAGTCACAGCACTTCCATCATGCTCTGTGCCCCGACAGCTCCAGTCCTGCCCTGAGCCTTTGGCCCTACAGGGCTGCACAATGGGAAAGAGTGTGATGAAACCTGAGTTTTCCCACTTACCCTCCTACCAGCAGCCATGCTTTGTTAGCGTTCCAAGTGGGAAAACAGCCACTCAGCACAGCTATCAGAGTCCCACCGCCTGGAATCACATGTGGGGCACATGGCCCTCCCTCCCACCAGCCTGCCTAAATGCAGCCATATTCATTAACAGCCTGTAGTTTCGATCCTGGTGCAAAAGTTAATGAAGCCACTTTGCGAGAGGGCAGCCTCCCCAGCACAAGATAAATAATGGATATAAAAGCAGGCTGGGAGGGAACTGGCGCATCCCTGCAAGGTCATGCTGGAATGCATCAGTGGCTCACTGAGACTGGGCTCCTCCGGTAAGAAGCCTGGAGCTATTTATGACTCATGTAATTAATTAATGCCAACGGGCGTTCTGCTGCAGGCACGTGGGAGACCAAAGGGAAATACAAAACGGGCAGGTTAGGAAATGTAGTGGAGGTGGGAGAGAAGGATGACATTTCTTGTGGCAAGACATGCTTTGAAGTAATTACCAGCAGTTCAAACAGCCAGTAGCTCTTTTGGCTACGTCAGTACAAAATCAATTAGGAGCCTTAAAAATGCATCGGGCTGATATTTCCAAGAGCATAAAGAATAAGAAGCAGCCTCGGAAGGAGAGCAGTTGCATTTCCAAGCACTGTGCACCATAAGACCCTTGCCTGGATCCTCAGACCCCACAAACAGTGTGACCAGCAGAGGGAGCATCGTTAATACCCAATCACAGTTTGAGATGGGAGCACGGGATGGGAAGACCCACAGTTTGATTTTGTGTGTCTCTAAAGCCTGAGGACAAGTTTAACAGAAGCAGGAGAAAGGAGGTAAGCTCAGAGTGGAGAAAGCAAAATCCTGCAGGCACTCAGGGCTCCTGACACACATCTCCCCCTTCCAGAGCCAGCTTTCCCAACACTGGGAGCTATCCAAAACTGCAGATCGTGTCAAGAAAGGGACCAGGGCTGTGGCTTGCCTGCTCCAGCTTACAATACTGCAGTCTCACACTGCACACTCAACATGTGGTGACGCTGAGTCATGACACCGTGCTCGCACAGACCGTTTGAGGACAATGAGAGCTTAACCTAATTTTGTCCCTTTGTTTGTCCTCTGCACACAGATCAATCAGTTCCACTCCCTGCCTTCACATCCCCCTGCATCCAGTGCCTGATACATTATGAAGACTGTAAATACAAATAAAGCACACTCTTCCCCTCCTCTGGGAGGGCTCTAAAGTCCTTCTGGGTTGTCCAGCTCCCACGCAGCCTGCATCCTCTCTCATGTATCTTCATTGACACAATATCTTCTTACCGTTCCCAAATGTATCCATGCATTGTCCTCGCTCCCTCTTATCAGAGCTGCCTGCAACAAATCCTCTCACACAATGAGGATTGCAAATTTGCTTACAAGCTGGTGCTGTTTTCCATTTCTGCTCCTCTGTGCATCTCTTTTCTCTCTGGACACTTGCAGGGGTCAAGCACCAGAGCATCAGTCTGCCACAGCCATCTGGATGAGCAGCAGAGGCTGCCTGCAGTCCCAACCCTGGTTGGCAAAGCCTGGGAGTCTGCAGCATGTTCCCCTTTGAGCCTTACCCAACCTTCACAGTCTGGGGGATCATGTTTTCTAACCTCGGATCACTGCCAAAGCCCTCAGATCCTGGTGGGACTCCCTACCACTACCCAGTATTCTTCTGGAGCAAATCAATAGCAGAGATTAAAACCAAAAAGAAAAGAGTAAGTGAAATGAGAGCGGGTTTAGTTTCATAAATATATATGAGTAGAACAAGAGCAACGAACTGCTTCTTTCTGGTGGGCTGAGAATCAACTCGAGCCTGAGTCTCCAGGGTAAAACAGGAGCGAAGTAAACGACAACATGAACACCCACTTAGCATTCGTGCTTCATATTCCTGCTCTGAGCCTCAGCAGCTTAAGGAATGCTCCTGTTAAATACTGTAATGCTCCCAATTACGAGTGATCTGGACTGTTTATTTTCTAAACAGATTCCCCCCTACCCCCCCTCCAAGCCCCAGGAGATCCCATAAGCTTAAGACAAAAGCAGTCTAGAAGAGGTGTTTCGACCTCTTTTGGCTATACAATATCCATAGCTGGCTCCATTTCCCTAATTGTTTCATACTGACCTTGAGGATATTTTGGCCATTAAATGACTCCCGCTCCTTGAAAGATGATTTACCAGTCATTGTGTTGTTTCGTTCTTCAGCTGTAGAGAGAAAAACCACCACCAGAATGAGCTTCAGATGGGAGAACTCTGTGTGCTGTACTTCACCCTCCCCGTCCCTCCCCAAAGTCAGCTGCCAGCTAATAAACCATCTTTGCCTAGTTCTCAGTGCAAAAAAAAAAAACACTTCCACTTGGGTTTTAGGAGGAAAAGGGCTGGAACTGGTGCCTATATTGGGATCACCTCTGTTACCTGGAGGAAAGGCCCTATATCACAGCTACTGCTGTGGTGCTTCTGTAGGGCTGACTGCTCAGTGCAACACACCTGCTTCTCTCTGGCTCATTCTCATCCCACATCCTGCCATGTCAGGGTGTGAGACAGAACTTGCATAGCCTGGAACAGCACCAGATTCCAGGCTGAGCATGCCAGCACAACGCCAGGTGGGATGCAGCCGGCACTGACACAAACCTCTGCTGCCTGCACCATCCGTGTGCTGTGGATGCTTCTGTGGGGTGGGCACGCAGCCCCACACACACACAGCCATTCAGAATAGCAGCCTAGGCCTACAGCAAGTGCCAAAAGCCTATGTCTGAGATCCATTTCCCCAGAGCATGGCTGGGTTTTTATATAATCCCCAAGTACATGATCTGTTCCTTCCACAGGACCTCTGCCTCACTCACTGAATATATTCAGTATTTCTTTTTCATCTCCATCATTAACTATGAAGTCCCCCTCACATCCAGCTTGCTGTTCAAATCCTGTATGGAATACAAAGCGACTTCTATGGCTGCCTGCAGAATGCTGGCGGAATGCTCTCCCCATTGTGTCTGAATGCCTCTCATGCCTCATGGGGTTGTGCAGAATATAGACTCAGGATGCCAGACCTAGCTGCCCATGTGCCTCCCCTCACACAGAGCCACATCAGCACTCTGGGGCCACATTTTCAGGGCCTCAATTTGAGAGCCTCATCTTTACAGGGTTTTTACGCCCTGGGTGTGCTTGTTTGACTTCAGCAGCAGTCAGACCCAAAACCTGCCCAGAAAACAATGACAAAAATCACCTGCTGTTATCACTGTCCCCACAGAGATTCAGAGAGGCAACAACTAAAGAATTCTTGACACAACCTATAGCAGTGCACAGGGTCCACCATGCCAGAGCATGCACGTTTGCACATGGAGAACCAGGCTGTAAGTCACTGCCCCTCCCCAAGGATGATGCTTTTAAGGCTGTTTTATAAAGTAATGTGATCAGAAGGATGCTACAGACAGCCAGAGCAGACAATCTTTTGGCAGAGACGGCAGACGCCGTACACTCAAGAATAGCTCACATTCGGCTTCGCATCACATTCATCTGTCTGCAGCTGATTTAAGGAGAAAGACAATGGAATCACTTTCCTAAAGAAATGAGCAATGTCTAAGTTAACCAAAGAGGATTATGTTTTCATCTTGTTTGAAGGTCAGCACAACACATGGAGTTGTTACCCATTTTCAATTTAACACCAGGACACAGAGAGCCCAAGATCACCTCCTTGAGGAGTGGCTGAGATCATTTGCTCTGTTCAGCCTGAAGGAGAGTGAGGGGAGACCTCATCAGGGTCTGCAGCGTCCTCACAAAGGGCAATGCAGGAGCAGCTCTGCCTTCTGCTCTCTGTGACCAGGGGCATTGCTGGAGCTGTGCCAGGGGAGGCTGAATATTGGGAAAAGTTCTTCACCCAGAGAGAACACTGAACAGCCTCCCCAGGAAATGGTCAGAGCTCCAAAGCTGCCAGAGCTCCAGAGGTGTTTGGACAACGCTCTCAGGAACAGGGTGGGATTGTTGGGGTGTCCTGGGCAGGGCCAGGAGTTGGACTGGATGATCTTTGTGGGTCCCTTCCTACTCAGGACATTCTACAATTCTACTTGAACATATTTTTCCCTAGCCCAGTTACTATGAGTGCTAAAGGGTGCCAAGGTTTTTAATCTATGACTCTTGTTCATTACTTTATTTTCTTCTGGGTTTTTTCTGCAGACATCTCCCCCTAGCCCTGTTGGTAAGAAAAACCACACTAAACAAGCAAACAAAAGCATCTGCTGAGCAACGGGACTACTCTAAATGCATTTAGCAGCAAGGATGAAGGCTCTGTACGTACTTGGATCTTTCCTGAAGAGTGTGTTCATGACTGTGGCATGCAGTTTCACCCTGTCCCATTCTTTAAGCATCAGGCCAGAGGCCACAAACCGCTCCACCAGCTGATCAGCAACCATCTGCAACCTGGGAACCAAAGAGAAAGAGCAGGGTCACATAAAACAAGGAGCCTCTGCAGCATCAGCTTTTGGCTTTTCAGCCAGGTGGGCAGCAAGTGTGAAATGAAGTCTCTGCATGCACACAGGAAAGGGAGCTAGTCCCATTGATGGAAAGCAAGCAGAGGCATCCGCATTAAGCTCTAATGCAAAAAGTTCTGACTGTTGCACGGAGCTTCCCTGTGATTGCTTCTGCTGCAAATATTCCACGAGGAAGGGCAGATTTAGCACAGCAGAGAGCTTGCTCACAGTGACAGATGTTACTGGGAGCTGAAAGATGCATCTTTCTACTGCCAGGAAACACAATGTGACTCTCCTTGCAAATGCTAAAATCTGCACACCCGCAGGGGCTTGGGCACCTTGACTCCCAGAGGATCTGCTCACAGACTGCTGCAGCCTGGCTCCTCTCTGTCCCAGATAACCAACCCAGCCTTGGGCTTGCTTTCTGGGAGAGCCCAGAACACGGTGACAGGGGCACAAACCCTGTCAGCACATCCTGGTGAACACTCCAGCTTTGGAGCTACTGAGCAAGCAAAATCCAAGGACTTAATTCCACCTTTGTGTTTGGCCTTGACTGTCAGGATTTGAGGGCAGATCCACCCTAGGACAGGCAGCAGGAACAGGGATCAGAGCAATGCACTCATGTCTAAGGAGCTGAAGGAACTTCCAAGCTGCTGCTGTGCTCAAAAAATTTCTGCAGTGCCTGATTCTTACCAAAGGTAGAGAGAATATGCCAGAACGAAAACTTCCCATCTCCAAAAATAAGGCCAGAGGGTGTTATGTCTGTGCAGAAGAATCTGAGCTTCTCCCAGCATGTCCCAGGGATTAGAGAGCTTTCTGCTCCGTGAGGTCCCACCATGTTGGTGTCTCAGCTGTGGCAGAGCATGGCCTGTCCCCAGAGCCTGGGGCAGGCACACTCTGGATGCCAGCTCCGACCCCACTGCTGGCTTTGGGCTGCCCCTCACGGGCTGCCAGCCCCCATGTGACCATTGCAAGACTCTCAAACTACCAATTGTCACGGCTTTCTACTATTTTCTGGCTTTACTTCAGTGATTTTTAAAATTAGCAATGACAAAGATTAAATGAATATCATTACAGACAATACTAAAACAAATTAACAGAGAATAGCTCAAGTGAAAATGGTGCTTTATTACGTTATAAAGTTAATCAAGGAAATAAAACAAATTAGAATGAATTATAATGGAAATTATTTGCCATGTGGGAGGCATCAGAGCATGATCCCTCTTTCAGTCTGAGCCATTATATGTGCAGAAGGGCTTGCCAACCCCTAATTCTGTCTGCAGTTATGCAAGCTAAGTCAGGATAAATCAAATCTCCTGCTTTACAGCTTAAGCTGATCAAGATCATCCAAAGATCAGGAAGGAACTCCACCCCTCAGCCATGCCAGGAACTACACAGAGCTAACAGGACATCTTGCATGAGACAGGAAGGCACACACCTCTCTCTAGCACAGGCTGCAGCAGTCAGATCCAGCACAGGAAGCCACGTGGCTGCTACTCTCCTCTAGTATTGGCCTTGCAGCTCAGAAACTGCTTTCCCATTTCCCTAAGCAAGGCACAGCAGGTTTCAGCAGGCAAGAAGCTCAAGGAGCTGTTCAGCTGTTCACCTGTGTTACAGCCAGAAACCAAAGCAGGGTTTTCTGGAGAGATCACCATTTGTCCTCTCTTTATAATCACAGCTGGTCCAACACAGTGTCTGCTGGACTCTCAAAGGAAGGAAAAGCTGCTCTCCATCAACACAAAACCACTTTTCCCTCTGCAAAGCTAAATATTTTTCTGGATGATTGCTATTAGCTAAGAGGAGAAGTGCCAGATGAATGGTATCAGGAGAAGGGGCTTCACCCAGGTGGTTGTGGGGCACTGAACAGGGAATTGCCATTGGGTCCAAGGCTGCCAGAGCTCCAGGAGCATTTGGACAACACTCTCAGGGACAGAGTGGTGTTGTTGGGGTGCCCTAGCCAGAGTGAGGAGTTGGAGTTGATGATCCTGATGGGCCCCTTCCAATTCAGCCTATTCTATGAATTAATTTGCAGGGTGAGGGCAGGACCAGCCTGGGCCAAGGATTAAAACTTCAAATTGCTTGGCCTCTCGGAGCCTGCTGCTATGCAAAAAGCAAAACAGATGCTGTGGAAGAGAAGCCTGGCAGTTTCCAGGTGCCATGCAAAGCATAAGGTCTGATTTTGGCCAAAACTTCAGCTAACAGATCTCTGTGAAGGACAGTGGAGACATCAGTCCTTTCCTGGGATGAGTGGGGAGTGCTGTTTTCATTTGTAAGGCCAGGTGGATTTGAAGACCTCATTCTCTCCCCTGCCCAAAGCAGCTCTGCCAGCCCTGATGCACATCAGCACTTTTCTCCAGCATTATGCCTAAGTGTGCTCTCATCACACAGGGTACAGCTGCCATCTGAAACAGAGCACAGTGCAAGAACCAACAATTCCAGCTGTCCCCAGAGGCAGGCAGACATCACTGTCAATGTAGGTCCTGCTTATGCTCTACAGGACTCCTCTCCCAGCTCCTCAGGCCACATATTTATTTTCAGATGCAACCAGACTGGCAACCACTGCACCTCAGAGAGAGCCAGAGCTCGGTGACTCAGGAGAACAGGCCCAGACCTCAGCTCCCAGAGCTGGTATTTTAGATCCTCTCTACAACAAAACCCACAGAAGGACATTTGGGTCATCCAGTGTCTGTCTCCATCTCATCTTTCCAAGTGCTTCTGCTCTCTTTCTCCTTGTGCTCTGTCTCCTGGCTGATCTCTGCCTTGCCCTGGTTCCCTATCTGCTCCATTTGTTTTTATCTCATCTCTTTCAGGGTAGGACAGACTTCAAAGTGGAAGAGCCAAGAAAGGGAAAAGACTTCAATTCCTACTGCTCCCAGCAGTTCTTACATTTTTCATTTTCCCTCTCATTTCCTTATCCCACTTCCTATCTCTTACTTCAACACAGCCTCCAAAGTGTGGTTTTAAGCAGGGCTGCCCCCCCTGCAGTCTCCTCAGCCCTCAGGGAAAGAATATGCCAGAACATATCCCTTCTTCCTGAGCCAGTCCCTGCTCACAGCCTCCCTCCTCCAGCTGCACTGCTCCATGCTCCTCTGCTAGCTCCTGCTGTCCTCTAGCAATGGGAACAGACAACAAAAGGGCAGTGCTGTCAGGCAAAGAGAAGGCTGAGGCTCAGAGACAGGAGGTAAAGCTCTTTTGGCTACTCCCCTTCCCTATTTCTGGCAACCACCAGCACAGAGTGCAACAGCTCTTATATTAATCATAGAATCTACAGTGGTTTAGGTTGGAAGAAGTGTTAGAGATCATCTGCTTCCAAACCCTGCCATGGGCAGAGACACCTTCCACTAGAACAGGGTGTTCCAATCCCATCCATGTTTCCTCAGTCTTCCAGAAAGCAACAAGAGAAACGATGGTGTTGCCACTGGTGACACAGATGAAGGAAGGTTGTCCAGACACTGCCACATCCTGGGCAGGGCTGTTTGTAGAGCTGAAGCCATCAGCCACAGTGGTGAACAGCACAAACACTCAAGCTGACACCAACCAGGCTTCAAGATCTTGCAGCAGCAGCTCCAAAAGACATTTCACACCCAGCACCTATTCCAGGCTGCTACAGACACACAAACCAACTCTGTAATCAGGTCATGCTCTTCTGAGGACCTTCTGGGTTAACTGGGTTCTAAGAATAATGAAGTGCTGCAGAATAGAATACACCAGGTTGTCCAGATTAATCTGGACTGCGGGTTGAGAACTAGACAGTAGAGGCCAAATCATGCTGCCTTCTAAGTCATCTCAGGAGTATCTCCTGGGCCATGCTATCCTCGTGTGAGCCATGACTCCATTATTCAACCTGACAGACTGCTGCAGAAACAAACGACACCCTTCAGCTGCAGCACCAGTGACTGATTTAAAGAGCAAACACATCACTGCCTTAACTGGTTCAGGAAGCATGGATGACTTCATCTTGGTGACTGCTGGCCTGAGGACTGCCAGCAGCACCCACCAGCTCCAAAGGGTTTCCCTGGCACTCTAGGGAGGAAGGAAAGACAGGAGCAGGGGCACTCACCTGTCTGAGCCATCCTTCATGTGGACTTTGGCATAAAGGACGTCTGTCATGGCAGGATCATCATTCATGTACTCCACTCCTGCCACTTCCACCGTCAGAGGCTGGCCTCCAGTAATTTGGCTAAAACCCAAAAAATCCCTGATGTTAAAAAGTAAAACATTACACCAGCTCTTGAAATGCAACACATAGTGCTCCTCATGCGCATACCAAATATTTGGGTCTACTGTGGGAATGAGATTACTCTTTTTGTCATAGTGAGACACAAATTTGATGTTAAGTAGGACTTAAATGTTACATGGGGCCTATGGAGCAGTGAACTCCACTCAGGAGTTCTTTTCTGTCCCCTGTTTTTCAGCTTGTTTGCACCACAAAAAACCAAACTCAAAAAGTATCCCTAATTCCTAAAACTTAAAAGCCTATGATTGCTATTGCCTTATCACCCTGAGTGGTAAAAGAATTTAAATTCATATATTTGGTGTTTCAGACACACATTATGTCAACTTGTCAGTGCTCACAGGCCACCTCAATGTGGAGATCTCCATCCACATGTCAGAAAACCCACCAGAAGTAAATGGTTCAAGTTTGCATTCCAGAGAGGCTCGATACAGAACACAGCTCTGAGTGCAGCATCCAACCAGTGAATAGAGCTGGTTTAAAATCAGCTCCAGCTCTTCATGCAGGATATAATATGCACTCCCACACCTGCAAACAGCCTGTAGAGTGTATCTGCTTCCCAACACGCTGCCTCCTTGCCTTTCCTAGCAAAGCATCCTGGGGAGGCTGGTGCTGCAGCCAGCACTCCCTGTGAGTAAGTGATGCCTTGTTTAATACCCAGGGCTCGTGGAAAGAACAGGGAGTGTCTGGGCAGGCAGATCTAACAAACACAAGTTAAAAAGGTGAGTGTGACTTTGCTCTGACCTTGCTCACTTCTGTTCAGCTTTTGAGGTTCTCAGCAAAGATTCCCAAGTGAAATAAGCAGTGTGATTTCCCTTCCCAGTACAGTTACTGGGAGGGAAACAGCACAAATGTATTATTATGGACATCAAATTAGCAGCACTAAAGGCCACATATTCTAAAGAGGGTCAAAAAGGTCATAGCTAACTTCACAGGGCACTGCCTGCACTTTAGAAAAGGAAATGAAAGCTAATGAAGGTTTATGTAGGTGGAAGGGAGCCTAATTAATTTTCCAAGTATATTTACTTGGGTGTGGAAGGGGAAATAAACTAAAGGTTACCTTCAAGTGTTGATTCCCCCTTCACTAAAGGAAACAGGGAGCAATGATTTTCTCGGCATCAGTTCAATCCACTTATGTGGAAGCTGGCACTTTCCAAATATTACATTCAGAGCCTCCCCCTGGAAACACACTTGCATTTCTGTTCAACAGCTGAACTGGAGCCATCCTTTTAAAGGCAGAGGTATGAATTCTGGCCATGCATTAATTCCCACAGATATTAGCAGGCACAGCGTGGCCAATTCTTCATGCACTGAGGCAGCAAATAAATGAATGCGAAAGATCCGTGCTCTGTGTGCAAAGGCTTTGCAGAAATAAATAAATAAACCTCCCCCTCAGGCCATCTTCAATTACGAAGCTGACCAGAGATAAGCTAATTACGGTGTCACTGGACCACATTTGCAGCCAAAGCCCAGCATCTGCAGCTCAGTGTTAACAGGCAGCGAGGCAGCCGCGCTCCCAGAGCCCCACGGACGCTTCCAGGCTGATTACTCACAAGGCTCCTGATGGCTTCCCTGCACACAGCTCCCCTCGTCCAGGAATGTGTGTCAAGGACACCTCAGCATCTGCTCTGAGGCAGGAGGGAAGTGCCAGAGGCAGAGCCCACTGCAGGCAGCGTGCAAAGGTAAGGGAGCCCAGCCCTCCCACTGCAGCAGGCAGGGGACAGAGACAAAAACTGCTCAGGAACAAAGAACAGGGATGCATGTGAGGAAGGGAAGTGAGCAGAGCAGGTTTTCGGGGAATGCCGAGGGTCTGAGCTGAGCTATAGATGCTGTAAGGTTCTCTGTGGCTGCTCAGGGATTTCTTCTGCCCCATTTGAAACATTTCAGCCTTTTTCTAAATTTCCAGAGTTGAGAAAAGGCTACTGAGCTGCTCTTCTCTTCACTGTTCGTTGTCAAGAAGGAGTGCTGCTTTCCCCCCTCTCAAGGCCTTGGTGATGACATCCCTTTCCCACCACTTACTCCACAAAGTCCTCTTTGCATCGCTGCAGGAGGTCACAGGCTTTCTGGATCTCTTGCTCGTTCAGGAGCACCAGCGTCCCGAGAGTCAGGTGGAGCTTCGCAGGGTTCTGGAACAGGCTGCTGCTGACCCCGTGATCCTACAAATCAATCCATCACATAGAGGGGTCATCCACACACACCCTGCTCCATCACAGGGATAAATACCACAGAAAGCAGGTACCAACTCACTGGCATCAATCCTTTTATCTCTGCTCTGGTTGGTAATGACTCAAAGTTAAAAATCTCTCAGGCTTTGCGAGGAAGCAAGCTTAGCCTGGCAGATGAGCTGCAGTCCCATCACAGCTCCCTGCCTGCTCTTCCATCAGAGCTGCTGAACAGCAGTCTGGAAGATCATTACAGCAGGCTGTAACTTGGTACCCAGGACCTGCAACACTCATTTGTGTGGGGTTTTTTGGGAGGAGACTTCCACAGGTGTCAACGCAGCATCTGCTACCAGCAATGAACTCAACACAAGCCAGCTCAGATTTAAAACTTCAGTCCATTTCTTGTGTAATAAAGCTGAGACCAGCTGTTGTGACAAGCTCTAAATGGTCTCTAAATCCTGTCTAAACACAGGTTGCACCTCACAACAGAAGCACAGCTAATACCAGCTCTGATAATTATATTTTTCTTCTTCCCACATGCCCTATAGTTTGCTGAGGTGAATTAAGTTTCAATTCCCTTTATAAGAAGAGCTGTGTGTTGTTGCTGGGGAGGAACTCTTCCCAGGTGGAGCAGTAGCTGCATCCAGCTTTAAGAAATGTGCTGTTCTGTTCTAGGATACTTATAAAAATACCTCAAGGATGGTTAACACACCCATATTAAAACAATTATTTCCACTTAGTGACCACTTCCCATCAGCACATTAAATAACCTCCAATTTTAACTCCAGAAGAAGCCAAGCTGGCAGGCCATGGAAGACTTTCTGCATCTGAAAAGAGTGCACCAGCTGAGAACAATAGCTTTGAAATTTCTACTGTGCTCCAGAGTTTGAAATAAAACCTTTCAGACGTTTAAATGCTGCAGTATCTCAGCCTGTCAAGAGTTTCATGCCCCACATCTCGCTCAGCATTTTTCATGCCTAATGACCACATGCAGACCTTTCTTTACAGCACAGCTTATGGGTTGGACTAGGGACAAGGCAGGCTGCAAAACAGAGGCCAGGGGCTTGCTCCAGCAGCCACAGCTTGGCAAAAAACAGGGATGGCCCCATCTCACTTCTTCCTACCTTCCCCTCCCTGCAGTAAAAGCTTTGTGGCTTCCTTTAATTCATGCTGCTGTTCACATGCATGACAGGACATGATTGCTCTCTGTCAGCCTTTTTTCTCCAGTGATATCTGCAGTCAGAGAATATTTGGCCCTTCACAAAACAACAGCTTGGGTAACAGAAACTGGGAGAAGGTTTGATTTAACCTTGCCACAGACAACCAGCCGAGGTCACAGAGCGCACAGATGAGGTACAGTAACAGCCCTTTGCAGGTCAGAAAGCCAAAGCCCTGCCCTCATTTTCTGCCCCAGTACAATTTGTGCTGTAAACATGACCCTGCCCCAAAAGCAGCATTTTCCCCTGAGGTTTTCAACACCTGAGTGTGGGCTGAGTTGACAAATGAAGGCACGTCACCTCCACCAGCCACACTACTGCTGCTGAGGAGATCAGCAGGGAAGAGAGTGCACAGTGAGCAGGCCAAGACCTAGATAATCCTCCTGGTTTACTCCCTAGTATTTCAGGCAGCTCCTCAAATCCCTGCTTACACTCCCTACTCTTTCACAGGCCAGCAGATCCCACTTCTCCCACACATAAAATAGATGCTGCGTCAGAGCTGGCTCCCCCTGAACAGCCAACGTTCCTGTGGGTGTCTCAGCAGCCCTTCCTGGCTGGATGCTGCTCACCAGGTTGCAAAAAGGCTGGAACTCCATTATTCTAATCCCAGATCATGATATGCGATCAGCAATCACTGAGTCACCTCACAGGAACTTGCCCTATTGTCTCTAGAAAAATTTACTCTTCAAACCTGGGCTCTTTAAGATGTGTTGAGAGGCAGGAAGAATAATCCCTTTATGCACTATCCATATGTGATGACTGCCCTTTTTTGCTTATGTCTCTCCCTAACAATGCCCTGTCATGGTCAAAAAAACCCAACTTGTTTCCACTTGGCCATTTTTAATCCCTCCTGCTACCAAAGATTTCTACCTCTGCTATGCTTCTTTAGAAGGAACAGAAAGGGTTTTATCTGGGGTCTCCAACTCTTTGCAAAGCCCAAGTACATTGTCCCTCCAAATCTAAGACCCTGTAGTAGGGAAACCATAAACCACAACACACTTCAGCCCTCCTAGATAACAAGGCAAAGGATCAAGCTCCTTAGCTCTTCTGCCATGGCTGTGTCCTCTCTACTGTTTTAAGAGCTCCCAATGTTTGAAGACAGCTTTATGTTTTTCAGGTTTTTTTTTTCCTTAAGAGCAGGATACTGCATGGCAGCTATGTGCCCAGCGCCACCCTGATCCACAAATAAAGGAGCGAGGGAGGAAAACACTATTTGCACAGGATTGTCTGAAGAGCTACAGGCTCAAAAACCCCTCCCACTTTCTGTCCCTTCCACTCCGAGATAAAATACCTCATTAGCAATGTTTGATATTTACAGGTTGCCATGTATGACAGCAATCATGTTTCTTTTCCCTGCTACATCTGCAGCCTGTTCAGTCTGCAAACGCTGCGTTTGCACAGCTCTCAAAGACCCAACTGTGATTTTTCACAGCAATGTTACTGCAAAGTCTCATCCCTTTTCCACCTGCATGCTCAGACAGACGTCTCAGTTCTCCTCATTCTGACACCTACATGACAGTGAGAGAGAGGAGACTTCCAAGGTCATCCAGCCATCCGGACCTCCCACTGCACCACATCAGTGATGAGCCTGTCCAGGTGAGCCACCTCCCCGTTTTTAGATTGAATTAACCTAAAAGAACCTCCCCTCATCCCTGCTTCATATGCCTGCCAGCCCTGACTGTACAGCATGAACAACACCTGAAGTGTTCTGTATTTCAGCACAATGTTTATCTTCTAAAAGCTTTTAAAGACACACACAAAAAAACTTAGAAAGCATATACCTACCAACAAAATGCTCTAAAATATAAATGAATGGTTGTCATGGTAACTGCTTCAGAGAGAAACAGAGTCCCTCACAAATGCTCAATGGCCAGAAGAGATCCTCACACACACAACACAGACACACACACCTGCTCCTTTCCCTTCCTTACCATTATTATCCCTCATTCAAAGGCTGAAGTTCACCTAATTCTGTGATGTTTTGCACCAGGCAGAGAAACGCCCTGCTTCTGTCACTGAAACCTATTCAGATTTCCTCAAGTATTCCGAGAAATCCCATTGCTTCGGACAAATCTCTAAGCTCTTTTATTGCTCTTGGAGGCACAGTTTTGAATTACTGTTTTTCATTACTGATGTGCTTTCTAGCAGACCCTGCTGTGAGATAAAGTGGTATTAGAGTGGCATTACTGGCTGGAGGAGTGATTGAGAGACACACGGGGCTGCACTGTACTCCTCCAACCAACAGGAAGCAATAAATATATCTAGAAACCCTTTTGCTAATACCAGGAGAGGGAAGGGCAGAAAAATAAAGCATTATATATTCCTAGGCTAAGCATATGCAACCCCCTGAATACCTGTTACTGCCCGAGTTCTACATTTCAAACTGAAAACTGAAACTCTAGAGCTGATATAAGCAGTGCCAGGAACATTTCAGGCCCTCACAGGACTTGAAGCTGCCCAGATAAGGAACAAAAATTGCAGGACAGATAGAAGGACAGGCAGGAGGAGGAAAGATGACCATGGTCAGTACTTGGTCTCAGCACTTCTCTGACCAAGGCTGGATTGCTGCAGTTTTCTCAGACAAGGAGTGTGTGAAGGTTTGCAGGCAGCTCCTTCCAAATATGAGTGACAACACTTGAGGAATGTACAAAGTCTGTGAACATATTTTTATGAGGATGGTAGACAACCTCCCTTCCCCCCAGAGATGCAAACTGACATTTAAGAGTGAGCAAGAGAGAAACAATGTGCCAGACAAGATCAGGAGGGGTTTCTAGAGCAAGGAGGATCACCAGTGGAGGCTGGGCCAAAGGAGAGCTGCAGAGATGCAATCCAGCCAGGAGGCAAGAAAAATTAGTGCTCTGCAGGGAGAAGGGTTGGTCCTGGGTGAGTCTGTTGTGCTGCAGGATTAAAAACACTGGAGGAGAGCACAAACAACAGCATTGCCTGCAAAGATGGCTAAAACACACATCTTAGAAATGTGACACTGAAAGGACTTAGAAAGGTTCTTAGAAGACTCATCCAACAGCAGGGCAGCCTGGAAGCCAGAAGCCAGCAGGTAGTATGGGATACAGTGAGGTTACTGCAGCAGGCAAGGCCACAGGGAGGGACCACAGAGATGCACAGGACCTGCTGGCAGACAGCTAGAGGAGGAGGACCAAATACATGGAGTCCAGGATGCCAAATCTTCAGGCAGAGCAGGACCAGATCTCCAGGAAGGCCATGTGAAAGGACTGTAGCAGCCATAAGCCCAGGCAGAAGGGGATAAAGGGCAAGAGAAAGCCCATGCTGAGAGCAGCAGCCTCACTCCAGAGCCATTGGCACAAGCAGCCTCCACAGAGCCCTGTGCAGGTCACCAGCCCCTCAAAGAGATGCTTCTCTCACTGTACCTTGGTGTGTCCCACACAAGGACTGAACTAGAAACCAACAGAGGGAGCCAGGCCATCACTGATGCCAGCCCAAGGTCCCAACTCTGCCCAGCCTACACCATCCCAGGCTAATGTTTCCATCCCCCTGCCTGCAGGGCATTCCTTTAATCAAGGTGAGCTTTAATAAAGGTAGTGCTGCTGGCTAATGAGGAGAGATCATCCTCCTAGCCCGAGGGAAAAGTTCTCCTGGCATTGCACTGGCTAATCCCTGGAACTGTTGGCCAATTTGAGTTGTATTTAATGTCAGGTGAAAGAAAGCTCCTAAATTGTCAAGGAATTAAGCAGCTGGGAGGAGAACAGGAGTTTAAATCCTGACTGCCAGGAAAGACAAGACTGCAAAGACAGCTCATTTCTGCTCTTGGAGATGAAACAACTGACATGCAAGTGACCATGAGAACTTGAGCAAGAACTCCTATCTCCCGAGATATCAGATAATTCACACCCATGGCATGAAGATACGTGAAACTAAACTTCCTAAGCTGTGCTATCTGCAAGGTATTTTCCCCTTAGCAAGGCACCAGAAGAAGTGATGGACATGAAAGTGAAGAGTATCAGCCCACAGAGCCCTGCAGTGTGTCTGCAACGCAACTTGTATTGCACTGCAGCCACAGAGAGACCTCTCTCCTGCCTAGAGATGTCCTGCAGCAGACACAGAGGACATGGCAATTTAATAACACCATTCCTTCTCCTCAGCCCAATCCTGTGCACTGACACACCACTTCTGACAGCCCAGATGCACACTAAAATAAGCAGAGTTTTCCCTTCATTTTCTTCCTCATTTCCCTAAGCCTAACTATTTCCTGCTCCTCCCAACACAAGATCTGAAGGCAAGTAGGAGTACTGTCAGCACAAAGTCTCCTGGGGAAGAACGGAAGTGATGAGGTTTGCAGGATGGCATGCGCTACCAAGTCATTTCTCACTCAGCTCTGGCACCCATCTTCCTTCACTGCCAGGAGCCAAAAGAAAAGTGAAAGAGAAGCAGCAGCAAATTTGTAAGTTCCTACCTAATTTCATGGTTATGTAAAAATAATATAAAATGTTGACAGGTCCACTACATTATTTAGTGAGTTTCCCATTAAAAACAAAAACCCAATCATCTTTTGAAACTTAGCGTATTATTAGTAGAGATTTTTCTGGATGAGAGGATAGCTAAGTAAACCATTCCACTTTTCAGAAAATTTCACAAAAGCACTCAACAAATTCCCAGCAGATCCACCAAGTTAAGTAAAAGGCCTGTTGAAAATGCACTCCTAGGAAACAGAATAGAATAAGGCCTTCAAGGAAAATGCCAAAGAGCTCTCTCAATAAATGAAACAGCACTCTAATCCTCACGTGGATCCCTACCTTTGAGCACTTCTCCAGCACCTCCTCCTTGAACTGCAGGAACTTTTCCTGGATGGCAGGCTGGTTGAGAGCCAAGGACAGGAAGTGTGTGAAGGGCTGCCTCTTGCGGAAGCTGTCCAGGAGCACATCGATCCGCGTCCGGGCAGAGACGACACCGCTCCGCTGCTGCCCCGTGATCACTGCAGGGAGACACAGCAACACCTCTCTGCTTTCCTGAAGCTCTCAGCTCTGACTCGCAGCCTCCCAAGGAAGCAGTAGGAATCAAAACCCCCAACCATGCACTGAAAAACCTGCCAGACTCCCTGTTTCACTTAAAATGTCTGATACAGCTGTGCTCTCCTCAGCAAAGACGGGATGATGCCATCAAAAGCATCCATCCCTCTGCTGTCTAGAAAATCAGCTCTGAGGGCATAAAAACAGTAACTGAGAGCCCATCAGTTCAGGGACCCTTCAGATTTCTAGAGCATAATTTCAAGTTTTCATACAGCAGAGTGAAAAGGGCAAGGAAATCTATGAAGGATCAAGACTGTGTTATTTGTGCATGCACTTCAAGGCACCAAACAAAGAACACTTGAGCTCAAAAGGAAAGAACAGCAAGGATCAAAATCTCCTTGGCTTCCTATTATTCCATGTTTTCAACATCTCTCAACCTTCCTAACGGTCCTTCACAGTTCTTGGGAAGAAGTCAAGACCCACTCCTTGAGAAGCACCACGATGTTCCTGTGCAGCATCACAGTGGAATCCTCGCAGCATTTCCTCCTCATAGCTCTGTCACAAACAACCCTGTGCCAGTAATCTCTGGAGCATGCCCTAAGGAACCCTCCAAATACCCACTCTAGCAGAACTCACAAGGCTCAGCCCTGATGAGCAAGGTCTCCTTTCTTTTTAAATCCCTGGAAGTGATGAGAGGGAACATATGGTACAAGAAGCCCTGCTCTCACTGTTGGGTTCTAGTGACAGCACCAGAAAGTCACGAATGTCATCTCAACACTTCTTATATTAAAGTACGTGCAGATGTTTATTTTGCACACAGATAGACAAAATATTTCTCTGAATGCTTATTTCAGTTTCTTATTGATGGAATACTATTTTAAAAGCAAAACTAAAAAAAAAAAAATACAACACATTCAGGACCCAAGTTCTCAAGCCATTTAAAGGCCTAGAAGTAACTTAAAAAAAATCAAAACTGACACTGTTTAGTAAGGATTTATAGACAATAAAAATAAGCTCAGGAGAAAAGTGAAGTGACTTTCTCAGGGCCAAAAAGTGAGTCAGTGGTGTGTAAGGAGTAGGAATTAAAGGGAAAACACCTCCAGTACCCCCTCCCTGCTTAAATTGTGCTTGTGCAAGAGCAGATAAAAGCACATCCATTTTGTGTATCCTACTCACCAATTTCTCCTTCCACTCCAGGCTTGGGAATGCTGATGGAGGTTCGAGTCTCTGTTTCTAGCCTCTTCTTGGTCTCCCCTTTCTTCCCAATGATGTACCTGGAGGCAGAAAGTGCAAGGGTTTCCCTCACACAGTGACACTGAGCCACTCTCCATCACGTGTGTTCAGACCTGGACCCTCTGTGCTGGAGGGCTGCACACACCCAGCTCCACGTGCAGGACCACATCCAGGCACAGAGGTGATTCCCAGGACTCCACACATGTCCAACCTGGGCTGAGCTATGGCTCACAACTGGTTTAAGTTAAAATAAGTTGGTAGGTCCACAACAGCTGTGCCTACCAAGTCCTGCCACAGCCTCTCCATCAGCTGGGTTAATCTCTTTTCCCATTATCCCAAATGAGGAAGAAGTAAGCGCTCTATTTCTGCTTTTTGCTTTGCTCAAGGTAGTCATTTACCAGCATCCAAATACACAATGGACCGCTTTTCTGTCTCTAGATTTCATAAAAACTATCTAACTAATAAAACTGTCAAAAATGACTAGATAAAACTTTGAACACTACAGGTTCTCCAGTAAACAAGGGACTGGAGTCAACAGCCAATTCCAGTCATGTGTGCTTTCTCTGAAAGCTCCCACAAACTCCCCCCGCCAGGCTGCTCGCTCCAGTTCTTCTTCCCCTTCCTTCTCCCACCCTCCTTGATGCTTTTATGTTCAAGGCAAGAGATGTTCAAAGACTCTCCTGCCAGCCAGCAAGCACCACCTGCTGTCCCTACCACGGGGACGGTGAGGAGTCAAGCGAGGCCCAACTGCGCCAGAAAGGCATTGCTAATTTCCCCTTCACCAGCACTCAAACCCAGAGCACAGCGTACATCCCAGAGATCCAGTGCTCACCCCAACCTCCAAAAATAAATATTCTGTGCTCAACTTCTTCCCCAGCTGGCGGCAAATCAAATAAACCAAAGCACACAGGCTCACTTGTACAAGGGGCTGGGAACGTCCAGCCGGCACTGGAAGCCTCGCTCGGTCTCCTCCACCACAAAGGCATCGCAGGGTTCGTCCGCGCAGTCACCGGGGCCTACCGGGAAAACCACATCAGACCCTGCACAACCTCTGTGAAATTTGGCAGTGCTTTATGGATGACAACAGTCTCCTCCCAGCCTTCTTTCAAGGTTAAATGAAGGAAGGAATGGCTTCTCTCTGCTGTGGATAACTGCTTTTTATTTATCACCTCAGTACCAACTCCAGAACACATAATGACAGCTTCTAAATCTGGCCAGCTGGGAGGCACAGGAAGCAGGTAGTTACAAACCAGGGCTTTTCTCAGCTGGAGTTTGTGCAATTCCCACACAGTGGGAATGGTCTCTTCTGGCAGCCAATTAGAAATTTAAGGCTGCAGAAGAAGAGAGATAAAAGGTGAGGGGAGTTTTGGTCGGAGGGTTCAAGCCAGCGATTCAGAAACAGGCTCAGAGGAACAGATGCACCTTTCATCCGCAGGCTGCTCAGTCATGCATGGATCAAACAGAACACCCTGAAAGAATCCATGCTTCCTATTCCCTTTCCAACACAAACAGGGATGAATTTGAACGGAAAGCACCTGGTTAAAGCTTAGTGCAATCCTCTGAAAGGCAAGGTGGGAGGAGAAACAGGACACAACTGCCACATTCCCATCTGAAAACTAACAGTGGAGCTTTTCTGTGCCCACAGCTCACACACAACTACAGCAAACATGCAGGCAGGAAGTCAAAGTAAAGCACACCAGAACAGGAAGAATTTTGTCCCCAAAATAGGTAACACCTTCCAAAGGCCAGTTTTAAAGGCACAAACATTACAAGGACAGAGGGTCTTTAGCAAGCAGCTTCCATATCTGCAAATAAAGATGGTAAGGAAAAGAAAGAAACCTGAGAAAAACAGATCTACAGAGCAACACTGGTTTTCCCTTTTCCTGGAGTTCTTCCACAGTCAGTAGGAAAACTGAACAGTCAGCAGCACAGTCAACCAACCCACTTGGGATAACTGGGACTGCTTCCACTTTGGGCAGCAGGAGCATCAGGGACAAACACAAAGCCTTTTTCTCTCTCTTGAACGCCTCGATCTGCCACATGGGCAGGTCTCTGTAATCACAAAGGCATCAGAGATGACTCTGAGAGCTCCCTCAGACCCCAGTGGTGATGTTTACACCTCCTGAGCATCCTTACCTGCACAGAAGTCCTCCTCCTCCTCGTGTGGGAAGGCCTGCTCTTGGATGAGATTTTTCCGGTACACTCGGCCCCCGATCCTTATCAAGGGGGGCCGCAGCACATCCATCCTGCTCCTCCTCCTGCTGCAACAACAAAGACAGCTGTGCTCACCCAGGCCAAGGAAAAGCTCCTTTCAGCGTTTCCTTGCACAGTGGCTTGGCAAGGACCTTAAAGCTCAGCTCATTCCAACGCCCTGCCATGGGCAGGGGCACCTTCCACCATCCCAGGTTGCTCTGATGGGGCAGCAGCAGCTTCTGCGAGCAACGTGTGCCAGGGCCTCGGCACCCGCATAGGAGAATGATTTCTTTCTAATATTCAATCTCAGCCTCCCCTCCTTGTGCAACACCTCCTCAAATGCTACATGTCTCAATCAAAGAGCAATTTGATGAGAAGTCACAGCACAATCAAGTGGAAACAGGAAATTTAAGCAGGGTAAGGTATGTAACTCTGAAACTCACAGGTTTCAGCTAAAAGTCACTGTATCCTCAGTCAGTGTGACATTTCGAAGTTTCTCTCAGCTTTAGATGGCTCTGAATTAAAAATGTTTATAGAGTGGAGAACATTTAACGGTGCTGAAACAAAGAGTCAGAAGTGTTCTGTCAGAGACTTCACATCTCCAGCACTTGAATTTCTATATTCACTGGTGTAAAAAATGCTATTCACTCTTGTTAAAATTTTAGAAGTTTAAAAGTAATGAAAATCAGGACAATAAGAGATAATAAAAAGTAAAGAATTATGGATGTCTGGGTGCCTGGCACTCTGCCACAAAGCACACCTTGCTGACAAAGGATTACTCTTTAAAAGCCATAGCTTATTGCCTCTTCATGTATCTCATACATGATTTAAATATTCCTTTTAAACTAAGGTGTTTCTGCTTAATTTTAGTTTCCCCCCCTCATCTTGTAAATCAACTTCCTTGGTTCTTCAAAGTCTGAGTTCCTCCGATAAGGAGATAGCAATTATTTTCTTGGGATCTTGCTGTCAGTTATTATTTTTATATAGATAGGATAATGTGAAGTATTTCTTGATTATTTTTTCTATTCTTTGAATTAGTTATAAAAAGTATCTTACATCACATAGTTTCTATTTTAAGATTATGCTATAGCCTAAAACCTGTATTTACTACATTACTTAAAAGAGATTCATACAGTGTAACTCTATAACATAACACATATTTCATTTTCATATTTGTGAAAAGTCAGTATTATAATATGTATTTACAACAATTGGCATGGTTAATTTAATATTGGCTGTCTCAATTTTAAACCATTATCTGTTACTCAGAAAATATAGCTTCCAGGAAAAAAAATCACCTTTGTCAGAAGGTTTACCTGTCCACTGCAACAGAACAGGAAAAAATAAGAGCTTGCCTCAGAAGCAACTGGTATGCATCACAGAGAGTGACATCAGGCTGAGAAGGTTAATACTTCTCCCCTCAGTTCGAGCCCCACCTTTTAAAATGACTCACAACCATCTGAACTTACACGGATAATAAAAAACATTACACTTCAATAAAAGCAGTAATTCCTGTGGCTCAAGGGAAGAAGTGCAGAGGTCAACTGTGCACAATGACGGAAATTGCCATGAAAAATCAGTCGCTAGGGCTTTTGCTTCCACGCAGGCTTTTTTTGGGGAGTTATGTTTTTAACACATCTGTATCACAATTTCTTGACACAAGGACTTGTGAAAAGTGCGCAGCAACCGCGGGAGGCAGAGCGCAGCTGGGGCTGCAGCCTTAGGCAGGGTCCGGCTACCGGGGGCAGCATCCAGAGGGGCTCCGCGGGAACCAACTCCAGGAAACCGGCAGGGTCCGCACCGTGCGAATTCCCGGGTGCCGAGGGTACCGCACCGATAGAGCCCTCGGCGTTAGCCGGCACGCCTGCGGGACGACGGCGGCGGGGGCAGCGAAGCGCAGCGAAGCGCGGCCGATGCCCGCCGGCCGCTGCCGCCATTTTGTTCCCGCTCCCCCCAGCCCCGCTCCCCTCACGCGCCCCGCCGGAAGTGCCGCGCGCCCCGCCCCATCATGCACCGCGAGCGCGGCCAGGCGCGCCGCCCGCACCAAGCCGCCGTCCCGGCTCCCAGGTGAGAGAGGAGAGAGGGTTCGGCACGGGACCGGGGAGCGCCGGGAGGCGGCGGCGGCCCGGAAGGTGAAGGGCGACGGCACGAGCGCGCGGGGAGAGCGGAGGCGGCGGCGGCGGCGCGTGGGTTCCGCACTCACCGCGGAGCGGCTCGGAGGGGCCATGGGCGGCAGGGCGGGGAGGGGGCGTGGTCAGCGCGTGGGCGTGGCCATGGCGCGCTGGGGGCGTGGCCTCGCAGGGCGGGAGCGCGGGGCTCCCCGCCCCCCCAAGATGGCGCCGCGTGAGGTGCCTGAGGCGTCAGCCGGAGGTTGCTCTAACAGGCTCGGGCATCGCCCTGACCTGCCGCCTCTCCTCCTCTGTGTTTGTTTAAAATAAACCCCCTGCAGCCACGCTTAGGAATCTGTCGGGTCTGCGAGCCCCGGCTGGCACGGTTTCAGCGCAAACGATCGTCGCACCTCCCTTGCGAGCAGGGAGCTGAACCTGAGGGTTTGCTGGGGGAGGTGTTGCTGGGTGTAGCGTAGCAAAAATAAAAGCTTGTTTTATGCAGGCGTTTTTCATCACCGCCTGTAAGCCCCCAGCCTCCTGTGAGCTGCTGTTTTCCGTGTTACACGGTTACCTTGAGCACTCTTGGGAAACTTGATTATAAGGGACAGAGGAACTGGACAAAGGGAATGGCTTCCCACTGACAGAGCGCAGGTTTAGGTGGGATATGGGGAAGAAATTACTCCCTGCGACCCCCTGGTGCAGGATGCCGAGAGGAGCTGTGGCTGTGTGATGTCTGTAAGTGTCCAAGGCCAGGTTGGATGGGGCTTGGAGTGCCCTGGGATAGTGGAAGGTGTCCCTGCCCATGGCAGGAGGTGGAATGAGATGAGCTTTAAGGTCTTAAAACCCCATTTTCTCCACAAAACCCTCAAGTGCTTTCTAAGAGCACTGTCTGTGTACCCTACAGAGCCTGCGGTAGTGTACTAAATACGATAACAAGAATTAATGAAACGGGCAGGATAATTTGGAAGTGCTTATAAGTATTTGGAGGAACAGCAAGTGCTGTCACTGATAAGAGCCAAGCGACACCTTTTGTACTATCAGAGAGGGACGTGAGGAGTTTTAATTCCCATGTCATGACAAGCCCAGTACCTCTTAAAAACAAGGCTGAGAAGGGAGCGTGCAAGAGGCAGCTGGAATTGTGCTGCACAGGCAGATGGATCCTCAGGCACTGCCAGTTTAAGTCAAACACGGTGTTTGAAAGGCAAAAGCACGTCTGGAGCGATGCAGAAAGCAGCTGCTGCGGGTTAGGCACGGCGTGGCTCCGTGCAGGATGCGGCGCTGGAACTGGCAGTCCCACAGCCTTCCAGGTTTTATGAGGCAGCAGGGCTTCTGTGTTTGTGCTCCTGGAAACAAGGAGCCAAAAAAGCAAAGAAACCCCGCCTTTTATGACCCCGGGGAGCGGGACAAGCGCCAGGGCAGCTAATGGCCGGTGAATTCAGGCCAGCAACCTGCACCTCCTTATTCTTGTGCACGCTCTGGATGAATTCCCAGGGGAATTCCGAGGGGTCGGAGCGGGGGTTACCTTCGGTTCCGGGGTGTGACAGCTCTGTGCCCATCCCCACAGCGGGCACAGGCAGCTCTCCCACACACACAGGGCAGCCTGGACGCTCTGGGGCAGTGGGGGCAGCTTCATCCTGCCCCTCACTGCCCTCAGCCATCCTCGGAGGCTGTGGCTGCTGGCCCTGCGGCCCGGGGAACTCCGAGTCACCCTTCCTTACTTGGGCTCTGCTCTTTGTCCTCCCAGGCCGGGCCGGGGTGCAATGGCAGCCTCCTCCTCGTCCTCCTCGGCCGGCGGAGTCAGTGGCAGCTCCGTGACAGGGTCGGGGTTCAGCGTTTCGGACCTGGCGCCGCCCCGGAAAGCCCTCTTCACTTATCCCAAGGGAGCCGGCGAGATGCTGGAAGGTGATTGCTGCTGCCCTTCTCCTTCCCCACTCCTCCTCCAGTTGCTGAACTTCGCACCCCACTGGCCAAAGCTGGAGGTAGAAAGGAAGCCCCGTGCTTTGGTTGATCCTGGCTATCCCACCAGTTGTTCAGGAGGAAGTGATTTTTCTGGCAGTCACCTGCTTTTTATCTCCACGACAACACTTCAGACCAGGAAGCATCTACCTGAAAGGGAACATGACGGTGTTAATTGTTCATTGTTAGCTAATCCTTTGATGTCGGGCAGGGATTGCTTCGAGGATAGCTGAGACAGGCGTATTTTTCTTGGCAGAAGTAGTAATTTTCTTGGTTTGGGTTGGATTTGATTGGGTTAGTCCAGGAGGCAGCTTGTCTCCCTGCCAGCTTGTATCTGGGTGCCTGAGCCCTGCCACCAGCTTCATTGGGATTGTGGAAGGAGAAGCCCAGCAAACTGTGGGTGAGGGAGGAAGGGCAGGTCCTCCGGGTGACAGGGTTAAACCAGCATGTCTCTGTCTGCTGCCCTTGAACCTCCCTTGTCACTGTGGGATGGCTGGGACAGAGGCTGGACTGTCCCTGGACAGCTGGGAACTGATGGCTGTGCCGTTGAAGGGTTGTTTTTATTACACATTAGAGCCCATATGCCAGGTTATTGAAGTAATTATGACTAAAGGTTTGCTCACAGAACTTAACGAGCCCTCAAAACAAATTAAAGTAATGAAGCACTTCTTGTTACCAAATAGACAGGCAGCTGTTCCTCCTGAGAGCCACTCGGCAGGACAGGCAGGGAGTTGGAGGACAGAATCCAACATTTAGGTTGGAAAAGGCCTTCAAGACCATCGAGTCCAGCCTGCAACCGATCCGCACCTTGTCAAAAGCACCTGAGCACTGAGTGCCACGTCCAGTTGTTCTTGCACACCTCCAGGACAGTGACTGCCTACCTGGACAGCCCCTTCCAATGTTTTTCTGTGAAAAAATTCTTGCTCATGTCTTCACAATGTATTTGGGGCAGCACTTGTAAGAGGAAGCTCTGGCACGGTAAAACTATAGCTCTTCCCTGGGGTTCAGCTTTGGATTAGATTTTTCTAGAGTTTTGTCTTTGAAACTGCTCTCCACATTGTTATGGCACAGAGCTTTAAATGGATTGTGCTTTGGGCTGACCTCTTTACCAGGAACACAGCAGTTTGCCTGCTCTGGGTGGCAGCAGCAACCAAACACTGTTCCTATTGCAGGAAGCTCTAGGGTGGCTTTTGAATTTCTGACACCAAAGGGGATACACTCATTCTTTCATCAGGCAGCTGCCTGTGGAGAAGCTGCAGTTTCCTCTTCAAAAATTCCCACTGACTGATTGATTTTTATTGCTACTTTAGTTATCTTGCTTGTTTCTAAATAAACCCATAGGTATTTTGGGATTTTTTAGAAGGAGGCAGTATAAACTATGTCAGTGCTTGGTACACAATTAGCTATGTTTTCCAGATTGCTTTATTTCTGAGTCACTTGCATGATCAATTACCAACTTGGATGGCAAAGATAAACATTATTTGAAACTCTGTGTAGGGTTATGGTCTGAGCCCGTGGGAAATCCTAAAGCATTCTAAGGACATAAG
This sequence comes from Chloebia gouldiae, assembly GCA_003676055.1. NCBI lineage: Eukaryota > Metazoa > Chordata > Aves > Passeriformes > Passeridae > Chloebia > Chloebia gouldiae. Next base: position 197,256 of record QUSF01000053.1, read on the forward strand.
CGTCTGAGCCCTGAGGGAATCAGAGACTGCCATAACATTACCTGGCTTCTCCTTAGTTTAACTTCTATTTAAAATGGACTAAAATTGCTTGTCAGAGGGGATGTAACAGAATTCCACCTGGGGTGTCTTCCCAGGCAGCATCAGGAACCAGCCAAAGCCCTGCCCAGGGTCACAGGGGCTGCAGTCAGCTCAGGAGAAAGTGTTGGAGTGAGGCAAGGGGGAGCCCACATCTCAAGCATAAAAATAGGTCAGGGGCACTGAAGGCTGCTCAGCCTCAAACTCTGGGGTTCAACCATCTCCCTTTTTATGTTTACAGATGGCTCTGAGAGGTTCCTCTGCGAGTCTGTATTCAGCTTTCAGGTTGCATCAACATTAAAGCAAGTGAAGCACGGTAAGCACCGGCCGCGTGTGGCTCGGGGAAGGCGGCGAGGGCAAAGCCTGACCTGCTCTGGGGTGGCAGCCACAAGAAAGCAGAGTGAATGCTAAGTCAGGCCACCACTGAGTCCTTTTGCAAGCCCTATGCAAAGCGCCAGGAGCCCACAGGCGGGGTGGGAACGGGCTGTGCCTCCTGAAGCTTGTTTTTCCATGGCTCTGTGGCAGCACAAGGTGAGGCCGGAGGAGGAGGTTCTGGGCAGGAAACGCCCACGCTCTGATCTCGGCCCAGCGCTGACTGTCTCTCTGGCCTGGGGCAGAGGGACGCTCCATTCCACCTTTGTTTCTCTGCTGAGTCCTTGTGGCCCTGGCAGGGTCAAGTCAGGTTTCTAGAGTCACTCTGGAGGCGGCCACGCGTGGCGTGGCGTGGCGTGGTGTGGCGTGACAGGGCCGAGCACACTCCCTGCCTCCCCAGGGAACAGCCTGACGTCCTGTTTGAACCTCTGCTTCCCTGCCAGGCCCTTTGCCCTCACCCAGGTGCCTGTGACCCAGCGATGGGCTCGGCTGCATCACAGCCTCGGTTCTCACAGAGCCCAGCAGCAGATCCTGTCTGCTGCTTGAGGGTCACATCCTTTCTGGTCCCCGCCTCTTGTCTGCCAGAATGGTACTTCCACCTGTTGTCTCTGAGTGGAGAGGTTTCCTGTCCTGCTCCGGCTGTGGGGGTGTGCAGCAGCTTGCAAGGCTGTGATCCTCTATTTCTGCACCAGAAAGCAAAGCTGAACTCCAGAGCCATTGTTTCAGAGCTCTGCTGTGGCTGCAGCTACCAGGGGCTGCTACACAGCCTGGCACCCCAATAGACAGCAGCCTTTGGAACTGTAGAGCACCTCCCTGTTTTCTCCCTGTAAGAAAGGTGGAGGGCTCAAAAAAAAAAAGATCGAGGTCATCATTTTTTGGCTTGTTTGCTTGACAGTTCCCAAAAGGGTGCAGGAGGTGGAGTGAGAACAGTCCCTCTTAAAGCACCCAGTGCTGCAGTCAGCACAGTTTATGTTACGCCTTTTGCTAGCCCTGGGCCGTCTCTCCAAGAGGCTGCCATGAGCTTACAGCACTGTTAGACTTCCAGCAGAGCTGGGAGAAGGGATGTTCCCATCTCTGCACCATGCAGCACATTTAACTGAAAATGGACCCTGTGTGCCCAACACGCGACTGGTTATAAATAAACCTGAGAGGAAGATGTTGTCTGGGGACCTTCCTCTCATTAGCAGGCTCTAGTTGCAGAGCCTCTCTGCCACACTCATCCAGGTCCTCCTCCAAGGACCTTTATCAAAAGCACAGTTCCTGCTGCTGCACCCAGCTCCATCGTGGCCTGTCCAAGCCCTCTCTGAACTTCTCTGTTCTTCTGCACTATAAATATTTATGCTTTATGAAATGAGCTTCGTCCTGTTTTCACCCCCATACACTAATAGGCCTGATGTTTCCCTGTTAGGACTTGAATGTACATGGCACGGGCAGGGATGGGTAAACACACGCTGGGGCTGAAAAGCCTGTCCCTGCTTTCTCCTTGCTGTTTGCACAGAGTGGGTTTGAATTCAAATGGGGCTCCGTGGGTTTTATTCTGCCCTGCTCCCTACTGACAGCTGGGAATTTGCATCTAATTGAAAGGTTTAATTGCACTGCCATTGCAAACCACAGTTACCTTTGAACTCCTCGCAGATCAACAAGTCGCAAGGATGGAAAAACTTGCCGGTCTGGTGGAAGAGCTGGAGGCAGATGAGTGGAGGTACAAACCAATAGAGCAGCTCTTGGGATTCACTCCCTCCTCAGGCTGAGCATGTCTGGATCACTGCTGTCAGGGAGCAGAAGAAAAACGTTCTCTGGCCCGGCTTCAAAACACCCCCCATTCATCAGATGCTGACAGCTGCATCAGCAGGACGGGGCTTTGGGTATTTTTGAGAGTGGGGATCCCCCGTAAAGCTGCCAATAAACGGAAATGACAAGATTCTGTAGGCCCTTACAGGCTGGCAGGGCTTGGTTTCTGTAACTTAGAAGGCAGGATCAGCTGTACAGCCCCCGGAGAATCTCCATGTTGTTTACGGAGGAGGGCACGTGGACAGTGTGGCTGCGGGGAGGGCGACCCCATAACTCAGGTTCCCGCTGGAGCGCAGCCGGAGCGCTGGGCGAGCGGGGAAACCCTCTGGAGCAAATGCCAGAAGCACTCCTCAGCCCCTGCCATCGTTCTGGGGGATGGACACAACTGTCCCAGTGTGGGGTGAGGGGCCAAGCGGTGTCACCTCCTCCAGCAGTGCCTCAGCCATTGCCCAAGCCGTTCCCTCTTCATCACCGTTTCTCTGGTAGCGCTGCCAGGACACTGCTCTGTCTTTTAATACCCTGAAACTTTGTCCTCTTTGTTCAGTATTAGATTTCTCTGTGACAATAAAATAACTGTGTCTTTGAAACGCTTTATCTGGTCTGATGAGGGAAAGAATCAGCTGTTTGGGAGTTAAGGAGGTTTAGTGAAGCTCAGAGGCAGATCTGCTGTCATGATGGTAGACTGAAGTTCAATGTAAGAGGAACCAAACCATGCTCAAAAGTGGCTTAATTTAAGTGACATTTGAATCCTGGTTTAACTCAGCCGGAGGAGAAGACCCTGGTTTAAACCCATCCATTTTAATAATCTTGTTTTTCGGTTGTACTTCACTTCTGTTCTTGGAGGGAACTGGATTTCCACGTTCTCGTGTAACCATTTCCACATGTTGATTTTCCATGGATGAGAGCCTTCGCCCCATGGCTCTGCTGGCCAGCAGGGGGTAGGAGCAGCACCGTATGCAAGCAATTATTTGATTTATTGCTCCAGATGCCTAATTTTTCCATTTTCAACATCTTACTTACGAGATGATTGTATTTTTTACTCACTATTTCAGCCTAGTCACATCTGCATTGAAACAGATTCACTGGGATCCATTCCCATTTTAGATGACCAGCAATTAGCTAAAACTGAAGGGGAAAAGTATACAGCCACCTTCTGTGCTTGTTGCTGTTAATAAATCAGTCCCAGTGCCAGAGTCAGCTCTGGGCAATCCAGAGCCCCATGCTGCCCGGTGTGCAGGTGAAGCTGCAATTCCAGCTCTGTGGAAATTCACGGAGGGGTGTTCCCACGTAGGGCTGCAGCTCAGCTGAGACTGTCCCACGCTGACTGCCCTGGCCGCGGCCCCAGCCCGGAAAACCTCCTCCCCAGCCTTGGAGGGCTGCCAGGCCCCGCTCTGCGGGGGCCTCCTGCACAGTCAGCGGCTCCGTGGCCAGGAGCGCTCCAAACGTGACGGCAGGCGGGATTCAAACTCCATCCCAGATGGGCTTGCTTGAGAAAGAAGGGAGCGCTTCAGCCCTCCACTTTTTTGTTTGCTTGGTGGCATCTATTTGTAATCCTGCTTACTCCAGCCACCTAAATCTACCTTGGCCAAACCTGCTAAAAATCCTCAGCCCATATCATTGTGGGGTTTGGAAACAGAGCAGTAGATCCCTCAAACTCACTCACACCCACTCTCCCCTGCTCACTGACCCAGCACAATCAGGCACAGAAAGAGCTTTTCCTTTTCACTGCTCAACTTGGGAAACTTTTCTACCCTGCCAGCCCTCCTGGGATGCCAGGGGCTCGGCGCCTGCAGCTCTGCCCAGGGCCTGCAGTCCCAGAACTTCCCCATCCAGATCCAGAACACAGCAGGACTCAGATTTATCCCCCTCGCCCTCCTCCCATTCCTTGTTTTGCAGCAGTTTCTTGTGCTGGGACAGAGCAGGAGCAGGGAACGTCCCCAGCTCCATGCTGTACATGGTGTGTTTGTATGTGTGCCCAGCACCAAAATAGACACATGTGTGAGAGCCATTGAGAGGAAGTGAAAAGTTCACCCTGTACAGTACTACGAATGCAAAAACATGTTGTTGGCTGTTCCCTCCTCCCGCTCAGTAAACATTTTATGTAAGGCAGGGAGAACTGGAGGGATCCGTGTGGGCAAAAGCCTTCCACACTCCCCCTCCTCCAAACCCAGGTCTTCCCTGGCAGCTGGAAATTCCCAAACCAACCTATTTCCTGCTTTGGAGATCAATGGGGCTGCACCAGCGGTGGATATTTCTCCTTGGGGTGTGGAAGCCCCAAGTCCCCCTTGCCCTGGGAGCTCGGGGGGCCGTTCAGCTGGGCGCGGAGCGCAGGGGGGAGGGAGCCCAGCAGCTGCCAGAAAAAGATGATGCGGGGAGGGGAGGGAAAAGAAAAAAAGAGCCGAACAAAGAGCCTCGTTCAGAGCTGCTGTTGGTTTTCCTGTGGGTGCTCGCAGCAGAACGTTATGTACCGGCACAAGCCCCGCTCACACCTCCCCTCCCCGGCTCCTCTCGCCGCTGGCCACGGCCCCAGCGCCGGCCATGGCGCCAAGGCACGCGCTCGCCTCGCTGCCCGGGCAGGCCGCCCGCCGGGAGGGCCTCTCCCAACATCGAGGATGCAGCAGTGTGGGGCAGCACCCCCAGAAACTCCCTCTGCCATCTGCGCCCCCAGAAGCGCCCAAGGCGAGATGAGTTTCACAGCCCACACCCTGCGAGCGACACGGTGCCGACCCGGCACTCAACCCAGCTCTCGCATCTCAGCTGCCAAAACCTGTCCACCGCCCTCCTGGATGCACTTTCCTTGTTCCTCCGCCCGGCTCCTGCAGCTGCTTGTCCCAGGGGCGAGAGACGGGCCCCGAAGGTTTGGCTGTGGCACAGACCTGCCTGGCCAGCGGCACGCCGGGACCTGCCACCGCGTCCCACGCAGCCAGAGCTCACCTGTCGGAGCTGGCCACGGGATCAGAAGATGCAGGGTCACCCCTCGTGTGCCTGTCACCCCCAGGCACAACCAGAGACGCGGTGTGAAGGACACCCACCCCACCAGGCATTTAGGGGACACAGTAAAAACCATGGCCTCAGCCCCTCTGTTACTTGGACACAGAGGATCCCACCGGTGTTTGTGCCAACCCAATGTGCCAAAACGGTGTGTAAATTTACCTAAGAGCAAATTGGGCTACAGAGCTGCTGGGAAAAAACATGAAGTCAGGGACTCCATAGCAGTAGCCCATGGGGCAGGAATTTGCTCCCCACCATACAGGGGCACAGTTTGCACCCGACGACGTGCACCAGAGCACACGCTGAGCCCCTCAGTACGTCTCCTCCCTTCCTCCTCCTCCTCCTCTTCCTCCTCCTCCTTCTTCCCAGCCCCCTCCCCCTGCAGCCTGCAAAAGCGCTGAGCTCAGCACATCTCGGGCAGGGGCCCAGCCAAGGACCCTCCCCAATGCCAGCCGCTCCCCCAGCTCCTGCTTAACCCTTTGCAAAGCCACACTGGAAATCAGAACAATCGAGTCAATCTCATCCCAGACAGGCACAGCTGGCTGGGAACAGACTGTCCAGAAAGCCTCAATCTCTGCTCTCCCAGAAAGGACAGCAGGTCAGGGGGAAAGACACACTGCTCCTCCACAGAAACCACGCTGGGTTTACTGCCAGCAGCAGGACCAGGGGAGGGGAAGTGCAGGGATTGCCAACACTGTAGCTAAAACTTGGCTTTCCAGCCCAAAACCATTCCTAGAGGCCCTGCTACAGAGGAGTGGCCTGGATCTCAGCTTTTGGGAAGCAGAAGGAGCTGCCAGCCCCACATTGCCTCCCCTCCCCTCCCAGCTGGATTATTTTATTGCAGGGATCAAAAATTACATTTCCCTTTAAAACTTGCCATTGCACCAGAGCTGCTTGCTCTGCTGCCTACCAGGAGATGTTATGGCAAAGAAAGAAAAATATTTATGCTTGGCTCTGAATTCCAGCTTATTTTTAGCAAGGCGCCTTCCCTGTGGTCCTTTACCTCTTTTTTGTTTATTTGCTGCTTTCCCCCTGTTTTGACCCCCCCAAACCAGCAGATTCTCATCTATTTTCAGCCTTACCCAGCCGAAGTTCGTACCAATGACTTGGTGGCTGTGGGAAGAAATAACCCACGAGATACATTTTGTGAAAAACAGGATCCCAAGCACCATCCTGCTGAGTGTGCAAATATTGGGGTGTATTTTTAACAGCTGGGGCTTGGGGGATTGTTAATTTTTTTGTCCCAAAAACCGAGGGAGTATCTCTGCAAGCTGCAGGTGCAAGCCAGGACTTGTTCCCAACTCCCCACACCTCTCCTCTGCTCCCTGGGATGCTACCCACTCCCCACGCCCGAAATGCAGATGGATTGAAGCTCTGACCCCTAAAAAGCAGCTGCAGCTGCTGCTGGGGTGCTCGGACCCTTTCTGCACCCTTTGGGTGGCAGGTCACAGGCAGTGGGTGGGGGACCCGTGCCCCGTGTGCTCCGCACCGTGTTTATCGCCGGGCTCTTATCCCGCTGGGCTCGGGAAGGACAGGAGCCAAGATAGGTGCCGGGGTGGCTTCAGAGTGTGCTCAGCCCCTCCGATAAAGCCGCAGGCAGCGCAGCGGGAGGACAAACAAAGCCCTTTATCTCCGACTGGGCTCCCTGCGCTGCTCGGGGTCGGGCACGTTCGCGGGGAGCGGCGCGCAGGGCCCGCGGCGGGGACGCGCTGCCGCAGCGGGGCTCGGCGGGCCCCGGCCCCCACTTAGGAGACACCGGGCAAGGCAGATGGGCTCCCCGCAGCCCGGCACTGAGCACAGCCCACCCCAGCCTGCCCGTGCCCTGCCCCGCACCCCTTGATCTCCAAGGAGTTTCACTCCACCATCCCTTCCTGCCTGAGGACAGCGGGACAAGGCCGGCCCCGGCGGGTCTGTCCCTGCAGCGGGCCAGCAGGGCTCAGCGCCATCCCGTGCCGGGGCAGCAGCGCCTCGAGTTCGAGGCGGATCAAACCCCAGTGACCCACAGGGGAACCCGCACTGGCTTCCCGGCCCAGGGACGGTTCGGGGGCCGCGGGGACGCGGCGGGTGTCCCCTTCCCCCTCGGAACGTGGTGGCTGTGCCCAGGCGCTGGGCTGGCCCGAGGGCTGCGGGGGTGTCCGGGCGCGCGGGGCCGGGGCCGCGCCGGGAGCCGGGGCCGGCCCTGACGCAACCGCGGCTCCCGCTTGCAGCGCCCGCGGCCGCGCCGCCGCCAGGGGGCGTGGCCCAAGGAGGGGGCGTGGCCTCCCGCTGTCACCGGGCAGGAGAGACGCCGCGGACGTGCCCCGCGCTCCCATTGGCGGACGCGGGGAGGGGGGCGTGGCCAGCCGTGCCGCGGCTATATAGGGCGGGGCCCGGGGGTGCGGGCAGAGCGGCGGCGGAGCCGGGGCCGTACCGAGTGTGCCTTGTCCGGAGCCATGCCCGGGCTGTGGGAGCGGCTGGCGGGCGGCGAGCGGGGCCGTCTGGAGACCTCCGACTGCGAGTCTCTGGGCAGCGCCTCCGGCTCGGAGGGAGGTGAGTGCGGGTCCCTCAAGGGCTGGAGGATGGATGAGGGTCCCTGGGCGGAGGGGTGGTGGTGCTGTGCCAAGCCCCTGTTAGCGCCCGCAGCCCCCTGGATCGGTGTGTCCCAGACCAGCACACCCTTGTTACACCCCCGAACCCCTGGGATCGGTGTCTCCCACGCCCATGGCACCGCCGGCGCTGACCTGCCTCTGTCCTCTCCGCAGATGCCGAGTACGCCGAGGGGATCTCCCTGCCGGACATGGACCTGGAGCTGCTGCACGACCCCGAGGACGAGTTGCTGTGCGCCAGCCTGATGGACGTGGTGCAGGCCACGCTGGGCCGGGCGCCGCTGGGCGCCAAGCGCTGCTCGCGGCTCCTGATGCCGGCCCAGCTGCAGGCGCAGGTGCGGGCGGAGCTGCTGCGCCTGGCGTGCAGCGAACCCTGCGGGCTGCGCGGCGCCCTCCTGGACCTGTGCGTGGAGCACGGCAAGGCCTGCCACGACGTGGGGCACATCGCCGCCGACCCCGCCGTGGTGCCCACCTTCCAGCTCACCCTGGTGCTCCGGCTGGACTCCCGCCTCTGGCCCAAGATCCAGGGACTCTTCGCCTCGGGGCCGGCCTTCGCGCCGCTGAAGCTGAGCACGGGCTTCAGGGTGATGAAGAAGAAGCTGTACAGCTCCGAGCAGCTGCTCATCGAGGAGTGCTGATGGGCCGGGCCGGAGGAGCCACTTCCCAAGGGCTTCGGAAGAGCCGGGCAGAGCGTGGCGGCTCCTGGCAGCCGCTGTAGTTTAGGTTAGGCTGGAGTAGGGCTGTAGGTGGAAGTAGTTGGGGCAGGCCGAGGTCCCCGTGGGGCCTGCCCGTGCCGGGACATCCCTGGCGTGGAGCAGCCGGGAGCCAGCGGAGGTCGCCCCACGCCGTCGGTGATTGTGGGGTGACCCCGGCACCGCGGCCCCGGAGGCGGCAGCGGGGCTGCTGGAGGGGCGCTGGTCTCCTGATGGCTCATCAATCGTGGGGGGTTTTTTGTAAACCAGGATTGTAATCAATGGGGTCTCGGGGGGAGGGGCAGCGTGGCAGCGAGTGGCAGCCGAGGGGGTCTGGATCAAAGGCAAGGCCCAGCTGGAATTGTGTTTTTGATCACGAGGGCAGTGGGAGAGGGGCCGGAGGGCAGGACCCCCGGCCCCGACACGCTGGGGGCACTTCGTTGGTTACAGTTTACACTCATACACTTGATGTTCAAGTGCGAGAATTCCTATGCAATCGTGTCGGGTGGTTTTTTACTTTTCTAATAAAACTTGTCTTGATTGATAAGCCGCTGTCTCCCTGTTGTCACCTCTGCTGTGGGAGGGATGATGCAACCACTGGTTTGAAATTCCCTGCTGGCACCCTCGGGAAGCCTTTCCCTGGCGGGGCAGCCCCTGTGGTGGGAGCTGGATGTTTTGGGAATGGTGGGGAATCCCACTGCACCCACTCCTAATGGGAGCCACGGGGCTGTGACTCAGGGGGGCTGAGTCAGGCCCCTGAGCCTGCTCATGCCCAGCCAGGAGCACCCCGAACACCCAGCCAGGGGCTGCTGCTCCTCACCTGGCAGCCACGGTGGGGAACTGGGGCAGCCAGCCAGGAGAACGGGCTCAAACTGGGACGGAGGAGGAGGAGGAGGAGGGTCACACCTGCCGGGGGGAGCCCAGCCCCAAACGCACTCTGCAACACTGAGGCCAATTACCCAAACCTGCAATTAGAGGCCTCGGGGAAGAGGCTTTCACTCAAGGATAATTAAGCTGCTTGGCAAACGAGGCGGAGGAGCCTGTGGAAGGTGTAGGGGTGGATAAAACTGGCCTGAAAAGCCATTTCCATTCACATGTAAGCTCATTCTGGCTCAGACTTGGGTTGTTTGATTTTTGTTTTTTTATTTTTTGTTATAGTGCTGTGGACAGACAAACAGTGACTTTTTAAATTTTCACCATAAAAACCTTGGTTTTGACATGAATGACCCATAACTGGAGTGTTGGGAGCAGGGACTGCTCACTGGTGTAAATATCACTTCGGAGCAGTCAGGCCAACAAGCAATGCCAGGCTCACACAACTGGAAATGCACCTTTAGGATTTCCCCTAAAATTTTGGGGTTTGGAGCATTTCTGAAAGGATCACATGCTAGAGCATCCCCCCCCTCACGTGAGGGGCATCCCCTGTGGGGTCATCCAGCACAAACCCACCCCTGGAGCCACGGAGAGGGGTGAAAGGGGGACTGCAAAGCCCAAGTCCCTTGGCCAGCCCAGGCTGGAAGCAGCGCGTTGATCCCAGGCACAGCAGGAGATTTACAGTGACGGCCAGCCCTGCCGAGGCATCCCGGCTCTGGCAGTGGTATTTACAGCTCCAGGAATACGTGGATTTTTAAATACCCAGCTCCTAAAGGGGTGGCCCCACTCCTGTGCTGCCAGCAGCAGCGTGACCCCTGCTCATCCCCCCCCACCAGTCACTCTCAGGGAAGGCGAGGGGCTCCGCATCTTTTTTTTTTTTTTTAATTATCACACCAAGAAAACAAAAAGAAAACCCCACCAAAACTCCCAAAAGCCAGCACAGAGTGATGGCACAGCTTCTGTCCTGGGGGTGCTCAGCAAAACCTTCCATGTGGGACCACGTGGCCCTGGAACACCCCAGTCACAGCCCCAGCTACGAGGGTGAAACTTTGGTTTTATTTATAGCAAAATGGCTTTTCTGAGAGAAATTTGGGGGTGTCTCAAGGTTCCTGGAATTTGGCAGCTCCCTGGAAGGTGCAGAAGCTTCTAGTGAGGCTAGATGAAATGTCTCCCAGGACAGGGGGTTACGCAAAGGGATATTTTGGGACCTGGGAAGAGCCAGGCTATTTGTGGCACCAGCATCAGCCCAGGATGCCAGGTGCCAGCAGAGGGAGATTTTTGGGAGCATCAGCAGCAATAAGGCAAATGAGGGTTTAAATCCCAGGATGTTTTTGCTACCAAAAACGATGATGGAGGAAGAGAGGTCCTCTTGGCTCCCTACCGGCCAGAGGAGGATGTTCCTGGAGCAGCTGCCTTCCTTTGATGCCTCCCTGCCTTTGGCAGCCACTCCAATTAAAAGCTTGGGCTAATGAGCTAATGGGCAGCTCAAACCACTCACACCTTTGGTGAGTGGGCAGGGACCAGAACACCCTGAAATTCAAGAGTGTCTCCCATTGCTCCGGGCTGGGAATGACCCAAAATGCAGCAAAACCACCCCAAAAGCTGGGCTGTGGATGTGCCCTGTGCCGGCAGGGCTGACTCACCGCCAGAGGGGAAATGGCAAGGATGTGACCCTTGGCCTCTGAGAGGAGGGGAAAAAAAGGGAAAGGGGAGAAATTCGCACCCTTGCCCTCTGAGAGAAGGGAGAAAAGGGGGGAATTCCCACCTAAAGCTTCCAGCACTTTGGTGCATGGGCCTGGTGAGGAAAAGAGACCCATCCCAAATCCGCCCCCGAGGCTTTGGGGGCAGCAGCCCGCAGTTTGCAAGCACTGCCAGCAGGAAGGGCACCCAAGGCAGTGTCCGCCCGGAACAAAGGCAGCCCGAGTCTTCCTGCCCACCTGATGGGGATGGTGTCCACAGGGCACCTTCCAATGCCAGGGAAATGCTGCCAGGCCAGTGGCATCCTAGGATGAGGATGTGGGGCTAATGGGATGGGAGGAAGGCCCTTCTGGGAACATCCCAGCAGAACAGGTCTGAAGCAAAGGTGTCTTGCTGGGTGCTGGCTGTCACCTTGCCAGGGGCGCCACGTTCTCTCCATCCCCTCCCTGTCCTTCCCTTTGCCCCCACAGGGACAGAGTTCTCAGCCACTGGGGTGGCAAAGACCCCAAATTCCATCCACCGCTGAGGAGCTGCAAAACCAGAGCTGGCTGGAGCAGGGATCCACAGGACACCAACCTAGCCAGAGCCTTTCACATTATAAACATTTATTTATAGATGTACAATTGTATAATTAACTCTAAATCGAGAGATACAGCCTCTGTGAGCATCCACTGGGATCGATGCCTTCTCCCTCCTTATGATCCATGGGAATCTACCAGGAAAAATAATCTGAAGGTTTTGGCAGGCAGGCTCCGGGCAGGGAATGCCACTGGGCAACACATCCAGCTCCTTCTGTGAGCAGGATTCTGGCTTAACCCCATCCCCATCATCCCTGTGCCTCTATCGAGCACCATTTCCAGTCCTGAACTGCCACCTGATTTCTTCTGAAGGTGGAGGAACCATTAAAAAAAAGAAATAAAACCCCTTAAAATTAGGTCCAGGTCACAGTGGCTGTGGGATAACAGGGCCTGCAGCCAACGGGAGGCTGAAATTTCACAAAATAAATAAACAGCCAAGACAGAACGCATGGACTCCTAAGGACAACGGGATAAAACCACCTCTGCCAGCCCACCCAGCTCACTCCCCTGACCGTGCCAGGGCATGGTTTTCACTGGAAATGTCTTTAGACACAAATGAGCTGCAGAGCAGCAAAAAAAATAATAAAAAAAAAAAAGTTAAGTAATCCAGTTTATTCCATGGGAGGCGGCTCTGCTCGTGCTGGCTTTGCTTCCAAGAGATGGCTCCTCACCTGGAGCAGACTCACACTGGTCCTTCCTGTGGTGGGGCAGGCAGAGGGCGGATCAGACACCCCCTGGTCTTCCCCAGCAGAACTTCTTCCAACAGAATACTTTGTTCCTTATGGATTTGTGGTATTTCCCAGGTGTCCAGGGCCAGGCTGCACCCGGGAGCGCCGGTGGGTGGCTGGGAGGGTGAGGAACCCGAGCACAAAACCTCCCAACAAAGGGCTGTTGGAAAGCCCTCTCTGCACGGAGCACGCTGATTACCAGGCAGAATTCGAGCAGACTCGGCAGAAAAAGGAGTTACGTGCACAAATGAGCCAAAGACTGACGAGCAAAATCCATCCAGGACAATCCTTCCCGTCCCCAGCAGGACGCCGGCGCTCAGCTGACCCCGCGGCTCCTGCCGACGCTGCACATCCGCGGCTCCGGGCGGGCTCCCCCTGTTCTCCGTGACCCCTGCACATCTGGGGTTTGGTTTTATCAAAACCCCAACAGCAGGTGTATGGACGTCCCCGTCTGCAGAACATCCTCCTGGGAGCAAAGGACAGCAACTGCAAAGGGATTCCTCTTTTCCAGGAAAGTGCTGTGGACAGAGACACCCTGGGAAGAGGCTTCCTGCTGCCCTGCTCCCCAAAATGGGCAGAAACCAAAATAATTTAATCATCCAACCCCTGCATAGTTTAAAAGTACAACATATATACAGCTATAAATTAATGCTAAATAGATTATATTTTCTTTTTCTTTAGTGTCTTCTTTTATCAACAAAATCCCACTTCTCTCTCCATTGGCCGCAGCGAAGGGTCTCCTTCTGCCTCACGGCTTCTGCAGTTAGTTTGGGTTATTTTACACTCTGTGTGTCTGTTCCAGGGGCTGTGGGATCCTTGTGGGATCCTGGGAGCACGCCAGCGGTGTTGGAAGGGGAGGAGGAAGACAGAGCTGGATTTCCTGTCCCAAGCACTGCCTGCGATCGCCAGAGAGAGGCAGAGAGAAGAAAGAGGGGCAGTTGTGCGTTGCTAATTCTCCAATTCCATTTTTAAGATAAGGTTTGATTCTTTTTAAATAGCAGAGTCTGTCACCTCGGCTCAGTGCACTTCCCCAAAAGTCTTCAGGCGTTTCAACGCTCTGGGAACAAAAGCGGCGGTGGTGTCAGTCTCCGGCCAATCTGTGACTCCCCCTTGCTTCCCCACCCCACAGCACAGGCAGCAGCTTTTCCAGGCTCTTTCCAGACCACGGGTGCAGGGAGGGAATTAAAGAAAAGCAGGTAATTAACACCAGAAGAGGTGCAGTCATCCAAACGAGAGAGCGGGTGGATCAAGATAAGAACGCATCCAAAACCAAGATACACCCAAAGAAAAGCCCAATGTGCCCCAGAGGATTTGCTTTAAAGGCCAAACTTTCATATGCCGAGGAAAACACCTCTCAAAAGTGCAAATCAAGCAGCTGAACAGCCAACATCCTCAAGGAGTCCCTGTGAGCCAGAATGGTGTCCATGCAACACCTGGAACAAGATTCACCCAGGAGTTCTTCTATAGAAATCCTGTGCTCAGACAAATTTTGGGTAGTGGGATCTGCACATTTCACAGGCAGCCCAGCATGGTAGGCAAAATCAGCCCAAAAATTTTTGCAGAAAAAGAACTCCAAACCCTGTGGCAATTTTTTTTTCATTATTTTGGTGAAGTTTTCCCAGCACATCCGGTGTCACATGTGTTATCCGGGCTCTCCTTAATCCAAGCTCTCCAACCCCCAAATCTTCCAGACCTTCCCCCCAGCTGCTTTTTTCTTTGATTGCCAGTTTAACCCAGTAAGTTACGTCTACAACCTGCTGGGAATATTTGCTTTGTTCTCCTTGGAAGACAATGGGAGGGGGGACAAGGAACAGCTGTTGGGTGGGACTCCATTCCCTGTCACCGCGCTGCTTCACGTGCCAGGGACCACAGCCTTCCCAGCAAAACAGACAACAAAGCAACTAAAAACAAGGGCTCATTAAAATGTGGGGGCTGGATGCCACAGCACCTAAGAAACTTCCAACCTCACCAAGGGATTCTGCCCTGTCGTTCCTAGAGGCCAGAGAAAACAGGGAGCCTGGAGAGAGCCGAGGGTGCCGACATGCAAACTAAACCCAATCAATTCCTGATAAACGAGGGAGCGCCGGTCGGAGGGGAGGCTGCACGTGTGCACCCCGAGGAGACTCCTGGAGGGCTGTGTCTCAATCAGGGATTTCAGTGATAAAAGCACTAGGGTTCCCTGCTCCCGGCTCGTACTTGGGCTGGGACTATCCGTGCAGGGAGGCCTGGACGTCTGACAGTCTGCTACAGCTGGGGGTGCCCATCTTCTGTGCCCGCTGGTACAGATCCGAGTCCCCGAAGTAGCGTGCCCGGTACAACAAGCCTTCCTCTGCAAAGGGAAAAGCTCAGCGTCAGGAACACCCTCTGGAAGAGACTCCCCCGCCAGGCCCTGCTCCCCCACCGGCTCTGCTGGGAACAGGAGGCACCTCCAGCTGTCCAAGGTAAAGCAAAGGATGAGGATGAGGAAGTGCCCCGCGCCCTTCAGGACAGGATGGGCGTCAGAGCTGCTGACAGCTCATCCATCCCGGGAAAAGCCAAGGGAATCCGGCTCTGGTCCCTGAAGTGCATGGGCAGCCCACACAAAGGTTACCCCAGCAGGGCTCCAGCGTTTGGCAGCACCCAGGGATGATCACAGCCCCTGCGGCATTCCAGAGCTGAAACCCGACCCTGGCCGCTGCTCCAAGAGCCGTGACCATCACAGCAGCCAGAGCACACAGGTTGCCCCTGGACTCGCTGCCCTCACCACCCTCTGCCACGAAGATATTTAGCTGGATCATCTGCCTGGGCAGCCCCCGCAGCCCTTGGAGCAGGGGTGGGATATGGGATGCATGACACCATGGGCAGCAGACTTTCCAACATCGTCCTTGACCAACTGAAATATTAGACAGGGCTATCAGGGATCCCAGAGGTTCTACCTTCCCCCTCCACTGGAAATAAGAGGTATCCTGCTGACATGGCAGGGGAGCCTCTGGGGCACAGCTCTTGTCTGACCAGTTCTGCAGCAGCATTAAAAACCAAAACAAAACAAAAAACCCCCACATACCGGGTCTGTCATGAAGTCATAGACTGGAAAAAACAAAGCAAACAACACAGGAAATGTGCTGGCACCGTGTTAAAGTATAACTTCAGCACAACTTAGTCCTCAGTCAAAGACCTTTCCAAAGCCACCCCAAGGAGCAGCTCCTGACCCCTCACTACTCACTCTGCTGCTTCTCTCTCCAGCAGTTGTTCCGGAGGTTTGCTATGTAGTCGTCCTCCACGCTCCGCTCAACGTTCTTCAGGTTCGTGCCCGTGTATTCCTCAGCAAAGTTCTCGGACACGTAGTAGGGGACTTTCAAGTGCTCTGTGACTCTCCTGTGTGTGTGACCCACAGACCTGGTGCAGGGACAGGAGCACAACAGTGTAGGACACGTTTCAAGGGCACACAAAGCCCCCAGCTCAGGTGATGTGATTCCAAACAGCAGGAAACATCCCTCACCCCTTTCCAGCCATCGCCGCGGAGAGTTAGAAGGGAGCAGCCCTTCTGGTGGAAATGAGAGAAGCTGCCAAGCCTCCAGCAAGGTGGGCAGAGCTCTGAATGCAGACATAACTCTAGGACATACTGGCCAGGGCCTAAACCCACTTAAAATAAAATGTTTCCTGGAATTTTCATTAAATTATTAAATCTGTGATTTCCTCCATTCACAAGACGGGACCCGCTCTGTGTCCCGGCCGGCATCAACCAGCACAGAAAGCACTTTCCAGAAGGAAATCTCTTGCTCCCCTGGCCCTGTGGATTTGCATTTCAGACAAACCCCTGCTCTTGCTTCCCCTGACACCCCAGCAAACCTAGAGATCCTCCCTAGGGCGTGTGTGTGAGCTGTAACACAGAAGCTGGGCCCAAATGCTGGATTTGCCAGGAACGGCTCCACCTGGAGACGTGCCCAAAGTTCCCTGTAATAAATACCAGCTGCTGCTGCTGATTTAAAACCAGCCTGATTCT
The DNA here is from genome assembly GCA_003676055.1 of Chloebia gouldiae. Classification (NCBI taxonomy): domain Eukaryota; kingdom Metazoa; phylum Chordata; class Aves; order Passeriformes; family Passeridae; genus Chloebia; species Chloebia gouldiae. Next base: position 213,621 of record QUSF01000053.1, read on the forward strand.
TAAGCCAGGTATAAACATTAACTCATCCAGCTCACCCTTCAGTCTGTTATCAGAGTATACAAGTGGCATCCCAGGACTCCTGCACGGTTCACCAAGGCCCAGTGCCGGGTAACTGAAAGGGCTGAATGGGAGCACAGAGCTCTGCTGGGATTTCTCAAGGCAGAGAAAAAGCCAAGTTCACTATTTTCCCAGTCAAGACAGAGCCCTGAGCTCTCCCAATGCTCATATTCCTCTCCTGGATAAAGATGGACTACAGAGCATGCTCTCACAGGAGAAGGACTGGGAATGGCAGGGCTGCAGCAGCACACTGGGGTGTGAAGCATGAAAATCAGGGCACAAGAAACCTGTCACCTGCAGTCAGACATGCAATTAAGTCAGGCCAATTCCATGAGGTGTTACTGAACAGTAACAATCAGCCAGGCAGCTCTTCCAGCAGGAAGATCCTTTTTGGAAGAGATTTACAAAGGTAACAGTGGTTCTTTAAGACTCTGCCCTCCACAGTGAAGGTGTCACTGAGTGGCATTTAAATCTGTGGGTTCAAAGCGTCTGCTCCCCTGCTCGCTGAGCTGAGGCACAGCCTTCCCTTCCCTCCCGGCAGAGGAGCTGGCAGTGAGTGATGCAGCAGCTCCTCCTGCCGGCCCTGCACCACCTCATTCCAGCTCAAACACCTCGGGAAGGCTGTGGCAGGGCTGGATGAACTCACTTCCCACCCTTGTCCAAATCCTGGCTTGGAAATCGGCTTGCTTGCTGCTACCTGAGCATGCAGAGACAGGGACAGCACAGGGAACAGGGAATGGGGCAGCAGAGAAACATCTGGGGCTCAGGGATGGCTTCCTCTGGCAGCTGGCAAGGCTGGAAGCAAATCCCTGCCCACTTAAATGCTCCCTCCCTTCAGTGTCTTCTCACCCCACAAACGCCCCACCAGTATAAACCAAACTGGTGCACGTGTGTAATTCTTAGTTTTACAATGCTAATGCCAGCTGTGGAAATCACAGCTCAACAGCCTTCACCCTCTCAGAACAACCCTTAACTGTGCCAAAACCATCCCACCTTTTGGTCCCAAGCACCAATGTCACAGTCTTTACTCTGAATCTGCAAGCTTAGCTGGGTTTTGTAGTATTTAACATCATGCCCCTCCCCTGGAATTGTTCAAGGCCAGGTTAGTCAGGGCTTGGAGAAACCTGGTCTAGTGGGGGAGGTGTCCATGGCCGTGGCAGGGGATGGAACAAGATAATTTTAAGGTCCCTTCCAATCCAAAGCCTTCTGGGATTCTATGATCAATGGCAAACATTGCTACCTGTGAAAATAGGCAGGAACAGCAGGCTGCAACCAGGTCTGCCCTCTCCAAGTGCACACAAGGAACTCACACTGAACACATATTAAGCTTTTGCCAAGAATGATGCAAGCAGGCAGAAATCAAGCCTGTTTTCCCACTCTTTGTTAGCACTGCAAAGTGACTAAGAATGAGGACACGTTCAATTAGTCACCAAAGGGAGAAGATCGGGGCATTTCCACAGGAGCTAGAACAGAGCAGTTTCACTTTCACATCCTAAATGTCTGGACAAAGCTATTTCATGATAAGATGAGAGTTCAGAAACAGGGGACTTCTCTGGGAGTGTCTTTTATTCCTCACCCTCTTCCTCTACTGCGTTGTAGTAAGGCTTTCATGGAGAACATGGCTTTTGTTTTTCACACTCTGCACCTCAATTTTGTCCATATTGGATTTTGGTGCTGAGCTGCAGGCTACCCAAACCTTTTTGTCTGCCCCTTTCCATGACAGACACAGCTGTGGGTATGGACTCCAGAAGGTCCCTGACAAGGAACTCTCTCCATTAGGGAAGTGAGTACCCTCCAACTTTCCCTGCACCTTGTATCTCACAGCTGTTTGAGAACCACAAAGGCTTCACTGGCAGCGGGAGCAATGGGGTCAGGAGATAAAGCAAAAAAAAAAAAACAAACCAGAGTAAGAACAGAGGCAAGATCCCTGCCCCACCATACCCCTCCAGAGCCCACCTCCTCCCCATGTAGGTAAGTTTTAGAGGAATGGGTACTAACAGCCTGTGACTCAAACTGTAGGGTGGGCTGGAGACCATCATCTGGCTGAGAGCAGACACGATGATCAGGATGAGGATGGGCATCAGCTGCACAAACAGCCCCAGGCCACCCTAAGGGAAGAGAAACACACAGTGGAGTGCCACCCATACAGCTGGACAAGGATCCCATGGCACCTCCCTTCCTCCTTCCCTCCCAGCGCTCCAACACAACCTCTTCTCTTCTCCTGCTTTTCACAGGGAGTAACCCAAAATAGCTGGGGGGAACCCAGCAGCCCACAGGACACCATGACTCCCGAGGTCCAAACCCCCTGGCTCTTCTCTGGATGTGACAACGGGCAGAGGGGACTGCCAGGGGGAGCCTTGGGAGGGAATTCCAAAAGCCTCATGCCCACAGTTCATTTTTCTAGAGCAAACTAGTGAGCAGGATTGGTTTTATGGATGGCCTTCTCCACTTTTCAATGCTGGACAGATGAAGGTGATTCCCCCCCTCCCTTACCTCCCAAGCTCCCTTCAGTTCCACCTTTAAGCTCAAGATAAAAATATTCAGGAAGTTCTTGTTTGTTTTTTTACAATAAAATTGTCTCTGCCCAGACAACAGCCATAATAACCCCGACTCAGAAACAGCTTTCTGTTTTGGAGGGTGGCAGCAAGCAGGACTGTTTCACAAGCCAGGCACAGCACCCAGTGATGGGCTGTGAAAACCTCCAGCCTCCCAGATCCCAGGTGTTTTCCACTTACATCCCCCTGGTGCTCCCTCCTGTCCTGCCTCTGGTGGTAGGTGTACCTCATCCTGCCATTGCTGTACACGTGAACGTTACCTGAAGGAAGAAGAAAACTCTTACTCCGAAGTCACACTGTGGAGGCTGCTGCTGGCTGGCCAGGGAGGGGCCACAAAAGGTGGCCATGATCCCTGTCACCTGCTCTCAGGCTGAAACAGGATATTCCTGAGGTGGTTTGAGTACAGAGTGGGCACAGAGCTCCTTCTCTAAGATCATATGAAAACTCAGCTTGGAAGTGACCTCAGGAAGTTCAACCTCCTGCCCAAAGCAGGGCCAGCTACAGAGAGAGAATACCCTGCACAGGCCTTCTCCCTTCTGATGGAATAGATTAAAACCAGTGGCAAACAGAAATAATTCTGGGGTTTTTCCCACCCTACAAACAAAGCTCTTCCATGTCTTGTTTTAAATGTCAAAGCTACAGCTGCAAATGGAGCCAGGCTGAGAGAGCAGCCCCCAATTCTCTCGAGACAGTGAGGAAAGGGAAAAAGAGACTGAGCTAAAATAGCAACATGCTGTTTTTGCAGGAGTAGCTTCTTGGCCTCTCTGCCAGGCAGAGCACAAATGCTGCAAAAGGCTTCCAGATGCTTTTGAGCCACTGGTGTTGGGGTGTTAGTGCTTAGATTCCAGAAAGGAAAGAGCTACAAGAGTGAATTTTCTTAACTGAAACCAAATTATTTTTTTTCAAGTTGGTCCACAGAGGTCAGGAAGCCCTGTGTCCACTTCCAGTCAGATATAACTGGAACAAATACAAAGGAGTGTTCCAAAATACCCTTCTCCTGACATGGAATCTGTCTTGTGAGCAAGTAAAGGAACAGATTCTTTCCTGCTCCCCAAGCCACGATCAGGACACAGATTTACTTTTCAGTTCACAAAGTCTAAATTATGCTGTAGAAATATTATTTGCCTTTTTTTATGGGAGACAGGGGAGAGAAGGAAGTGGCCACTGATCTTGGAGAACCTGTTCTAGCTGCATGGCGCAGTAGACAGAGATCAAGAACAAGGCCCAGCTGTTACCACAGTTTGCTCTGATAAAATGTAAATTCCAAAACCACCAGGCAGAAAAGCCTTCCTCAAAACAGGATTATTTTCACAATGTCCCTTAAAACAAGTCACTTTTTTTTTTTGTTCTAGCATTCAACCCAACTTAACAGCAGCTTGCCAGCACGGAAGCAAACACCTGAGGCTGGGAAGAAGTCCAGCTCTGATGGTTGCTGAGTTCTCCAAAGATGAACTATTTAAGAAATTTGAGGCGTTTCGGCCACACGTGACGGACACCGTCACCCAGCCCAGCAGAGCCTAAAGAACCCCAACTGCACCAAAAGGACGAGGCCCCACACAAGAAATGCAGATTTAAGGTGCTTACTAGAAGGAAAACCACCCCCAAAGAACATGTTGAAGAGGTCCTCGGGGGAGATGTCGGCCTCGAAGCCGCGGTGGAAGTCGGCGTGGCCGTGTCCGTGGCGGGCGGGGTTGAGTTTCTCGTCTCCGAACTGCTCGTACTGCTTCCTCTTCTCCGGGTTGCTCAGCACGGCGTACGCGTTGCCGATGGCTGCGACACGGACACGAGGAAGCGGTTAGCTCCTTCCCCCCGCCTGCAGCCCTGCCAAGTGCCAGCATTCGCCCTTCCCCTCGTACAAAGCAAGAGATTCGGCCACCCACGTCGCTGCAGCAGGTGCCTGGCACACGGCTCGGGCAGGAGGAAGCCACACTCAGGGAAAAATTCCTTAATTAATTCAAATGAAGGAGTTATGATATGACTGATAAGGATTTGGTGCATGTCCCCTGAGAAACCCTTCAGCTGTAGGCAGCTGTGTAGGGAAATAAAATTTTAGTTGACAAATTTTCTTCAAAAGTGGCATTAAGGGAATTCAATGTCACAGTCTACAACTAGAACTGCAAATAATTTAAATATGGGCTGAATCTCTGAAAGGGACTTTAAAACTTTCCATAAAAGCTGCTAAGGAAACATTAGCCAGAAGTTGCGTTCATCAGCTAAGAGTTTCAGTACTTCCAGATGCCACATGCAAGGTGCATAATTACAAGGACTGTTAACCAGTGCCTGTGAGGCTGGAAATGTACTGTAAATAAACTCCTGCCAGTCCCTGGGTCCCTCTGCCTGCCACCCTCCTATTTCTGTATTCACCTCTCCACACATTCCAGCTTCCCACTGCTCTCTGTACCAAGCCACCCCAGGGCTCCCTGCATTGCAAGGACCCAAAATGCCCATGGCAGCAGCTGCCTGGTGTGTAAAGGGCAGGGCAGAAGGGGAAAAAGGGGGATAACATGCCCATTTGGAGATCAGCTCCAAGATTTGATACGTTCCCCATGGTCAGATGAAGGTGTATGGTTTCTTCTTGGAGTGGAGATTTGGAGGGCAGAGGATGTAATGTCAATACACTCCTTCTCCCTCTTGGTTAAAATTAGTGCACCCAGAGCAAACATTTCTAGAGCCAGGCAGGGAAGCTGAAGGACAAGAACTGACTCAGAGTGTATCAACCACACAGCTGGAAAGAACAAAGGAAGCAACGACAATGGAGCGGTTCAGGGTTTGTTTGCTCTTTGAGTTTATGCTGACAAAGCCCAAGAAATGCCTCATTCCAAAGGAGGATTTTAGCTCCAAGTAGCCAGGCTCAAGGCTTTTTCCAGGAGCAGACAGGCACTGATGCAGATCTGCCACGAGACAGCCTGCAGCCAGCTGGAACTGTACACTGAGACACGGGCTCAGCACATCACCTTATCAGCAGTCACTGGGAAGGCGAATGCCAAGACTTCTGCTAATACATCAACATAAGGAAAAATTAACTCATATCCTCACAGCAGGGCACGTTTCCCCCTCCACCCTCTGGAGCCAAGCAGGTGGACTTCAGCTCAGCTCAGGGGCTGAAGGACAGGAAGCCATGGAGGCAAGGCCTGGAGGAGATAACCCCGCAGTGGGGGATAAAGGGCACTTTGCTTAACGCTCCACTTCTGGCACGTAACTCCTGCCAAAGCCTTGGGCAAACATCATTATTCAAGATTACAGGTGAGGAAACCTGCCTTTGGCCACTGAGGGATCCAAGGATGAGCCGTGGAGCAGCAGCTCTGCACAGGCAGAGCTGATACCTGTGTGCAAATGCCCTTTCATCTGCCCCCCACACCAGCACAGGCTCTCCCAGGTAGCTGGGGGTCAGTCACTATTTGCTAACACTTATCAGGGAAGGATTTAAGTCTTAAAAGGCTTGAATAAACCTTACCTAAGACTTTTACTGCTGAATTTGCGTCTGTGAGGAGTTCACCTGGATACTGTACCAGCACACTCACATCAGGCCAGGCCTGCTCCCTGCTTCAGCAAAGGTCTCATGCATTTCACTCCCAAAATCAGGCTGCTTTGGGGTGGAAGGTGCCTTAAAGACCCTCTTGTTCCACCCCCTGCCATGGACAGGTATACCTTCCAATATCACAGGTTGCTCCAAGCCCCATCCAAGCTGGCCTAGAAAACTTCCAGGGATCCAGGGGCAGCCACAGCTTCTCTTGAGTGCCTGTGCCAGAGCCTCAGCATTGTCTTGAGTAAAGAATTTCCCTCTAAAAAGTGGCCAGAATCAGATTATTTTAACGGCTTCAAAACCAGTGCTGTGCAACTGGCACCAAGGAGTTCTGTGTTTAGCTCAATGATAATAATCAAACTTCCACAGCTTGCAAGGGAAAATGGGATTATATGTTCTGAGCAACAGTATCTCTCTTGGAAAATTACTCCAATTTTAAGGTTTCTTATTACCCAGGAAACACCCCTGCTGCATTTATAGAGGCTCTGAAAACTGGGCTCTTTGCATCAGAACTAGGGCTCCTTTTCTGAGTTCTGGCTGGGCTCACTTGTATATCTGCTGCAGTTTTACCCTACAAACTTCCACTTGGGATTTCTATTCACCAATTCCATCCACAAATGGTTGGGTGTTTCCTAGAATGTTTCTCCTGAGAGGTTTGTGAGCCCTGCGTCTGCCTCTGGTGCTGCACAAGTTAACTGGGTTAATCCTGACAGAATTCCCCCCTGAACAGCGAAGCAGGAGCTTGGAGCAACACACAGGGAGAAAGAGGAGAAGGATTCTCCTAACCCAGCCAACAGAGGTGAATCCTACACGTGCCAACCTGTGTTTATTATTTTAAGCTCATACTTTGGTCATGACACGACCAGCTCTTGAAGGGAGACAACTTCACAAAGAGCAGCTTTATTTCACTCTGCCTGACTCGTGGGATTGTTTTTAAGGGTTCTCACGAGCCCAGCTTAGTCAGAGTTGGGGGCAAACCACAAATCTGGAGCTGGCTTTACCTTTGAATGCCTCCGTGGCCCCCGGCGCGTGGTTCTTGTCCGGGTGGAACTTCAGGGCCAGTTTCCTGTAGGCCTTTTTCAGATCCTCATCGGAAGCGTCTCTGTTGACTCCCAGAATTTCATAGTAATCTTTGCACTGCTTTACCCTGCCAGGGGAGAGAGGAGCAAACACTGAGTTCCAGGAGTAAAAACCTGGGTATAAAAACCTGGATATAAAAACTCTTGACTATTTGTCAGCTGTGAGACTTTTCAGGCAGCACAGTTTCGATGGATGTTGCTCAGGGACCTCTGGATTACTCAGGCCCTGCTCCTCAGAGGTGACCCAGCTGTTCTCACCCACTCAGTCGGGCCGTGCCGGCAGGACCGGCACAGAACGAGTCGGGCCAGTGGAGGAGGAAGGGCCTCCCCTCAGACCCACACAGGAATGTGATTGGCAAATAAACTTCACATTCATCATGTTCAAGTGTTGGAGGCTGTTTGGGAAGGACTACAGCACCTGAAGGATATTGGACTTTCTCCTCCCTCACTCTCTCCTCAGCTAATTCCCAGATTTAAAACTTCCATCAGCTGAACTCCAGAGAAAGGAGGGAGCAGCCCAGGGTGTGCAGCCCATTCTTCCTGGGCACACTCAGCCCAGCCAAGGCTTCTGCTTCTCATGTAACGAGACAGAATCCAGCAGGCTGGGTTTTTGGAGAAGTGGATGACGTAACAAACATTCCTGCAAATCCCTTGAAGTGGTTCTTGCACAATTCAGGCCATGCCCATAACCTTAAACAAAGTTTACCAAGTGATAGCACCTGCAGTTCAGTCCTTCAGCTTCCAGGATGGGCAAATGGGAGAAAGGAATAAAGGGAAGCTTGAAACAGGGTTTGGAAAATGAGCAGACCCAAGCCAGCTGCCTACCAGGGCTGCTGGAGCTATAAATCCTCCTGGACATGTTCTTAACACTATTCCATATGGTTCAAAGCTGAAATTTTTAAAATACTGTGAAAAGCAGACGGGGTACCATGTGATAGAGTCAAACAAATGCCCCTGAGAGCTCTGCACAAACCTCTTCACTGCATCCAGCTGGTCCTGAGTGTAGCCCTTGGGGGCCTCCCCCCCAGCCTCTCCATTGGCTGATGGGAATTCTCCACTCATTTTCCTGAACTGAGGGTTTGTGGATTCCCTGGGTTGGGATTGGCCATTGGCTGACTGCTCGTTCTTGTTGAGTGACTCAAGCAGAACTGAAACGAGAAAAATAAAAACATAGAGTAGAAAGCACCAAGCTCAACCTGCCCCTCCAGCTCTCCCATGAAGAGATTGCTCTTCAGCTCTGCCACCTTCCCAAGATCCCCCCATCCTTCCCCAGGAAGACCCTCACTTCCCTCCCATGTAATCTTTCAGCTCCTGTTGCTTCTGACCCAGATGTGAGGGCCACTTCTGAAGATAATTCTGCTTCTCCCAACACACACAACCTCCATTAAAACCCCAGGACCACCCAGACAGACAATCCAGGAGCCACATCAGATCAGTAAAACAGTGTATCCCTATCCTTTTTTCCCCTTCCAGCTCTCCTGGACAGCAAAGCATGTCCAAATTTGTCCTCTAGCACATCATAAAGTGTATTATTCTTCTTTATCCCCTGCTTTTGAGAGCCTACAGTGCTGGGGAAGCGATGTGATGATGCCATATCTTCAGAGAGCTTAGAAAATAATTCTGTGGGCTGCCAATCCCACGGGGACACTCCCCTTTTGGGGACAGAGCTGCAGCACTGCTGGCTGCCAGCTGCTCACACGGGCGCTTTGCTCTCCTGTCGGAGCAGCTGTGAAACCCATCTTCCCTCTCAGGTACTGGGTGTATAATACATTCACCTTCCCTTTTCTTCTCCTCCTTGCAAGGCTCAGGCACTGTTTTCCAACCTCTGCTGCCAAGAGGGGACAAACATGCAGGCCTGGCCTAACCACCCAGGTGACACAGTGGAGGAAGACTCGAAGCACCTTTCCATCGTGCATTTCCCTGGCAGCTGCATAGCACCATCTTTTAAAACTGCTTTTTAAACCAAGCATCAGACTGATTTCTTCACCCCCATTCTAAAGAACAGGCACATATGCTACAACAAAACCCAGCCAAGGATATTTACACAGGTCCCAGTATCCTGAGCTTGCAGTCCTTTATCCAGACCCTAGAGCTGGGAAGGACGTTCCAATCCTCCCATGGATTGCACACCACAGACCTTGCACTATGGGGGCATCACCTTCTTTAGGCAAGTGCAAACAACACTTGCAGGCCAAGAGATGAGCCATGATATCCTATCTGGGCCCAGCACTCAGAGGGGGCAGAAAAATCCACCTGGGAATCCAAAAGCCAATACAGGATGAGGGATGCAAAGGACAGTGGGCTAAGGAGCAGTAACTCACTGGATGAGTTTTGGGCTTGGGGGCTTCACAAATTTAAAATTAATTTATTTTAGAAAAGTAAATTCTTCCCTCACTCATAGTTCCAATGCTTCAGTGTTCACTGAATTATAGTCTTTGATTTTGCTCCTTCCAAACCTGAAGCAATCTGCCAGGTGATTTTAAATTTCACTTCACAAGGCTGGTCCCACACCTATTGCCCCTCCTGCTCCTTTGGGCTTTGTTCCCTACAGCTTACCAGGAGATTTTGATCCCAGAACAGTTTGGGTTGGAAGAGATCTCAAAGCCCATCCAGTGCCACCCCTGCCATGGCAGGGACACCTTCCACTGTCCCAGGCTGCTCCCAGCCCCAGTGCCCAGCCTGGCCTTGGGCACTGCCAGGGATCCAGGGGCAGCCCCAGCTGCTCTGGGCACCCTGTGCCAGGGCCTGCCCACCCTGCCAGGGAACAATTCCTAATTCCCAATATCCCATCCAGCCCTGCCCTCTGGCAGTGGAAGCCATTCCCTTGTCCTACTACTCCAGTTCCTGACAAAATCCCTCTCAAATTTTCTTGTAGCCCTTTCAGGCCCTGGAAGGAGCTGTGAGGTCTCCACACCCCCTTCCCATCTCCAGGCTGAGCAGCCCCAGCTCTCCCAGCCTGGCTCCACAGGGGAGGTGCTCCAGTCCCCTCAGCAACTTGGTGCCTGCCCTGGGCTCTCCCCAGCAGCTCCAGGTCCCTCCTGTGCTGACCCCAGGGCTGGGGCAGCTCTGCAGGTGGGGTCTCACCTGAGCACAGGGGCAGAGGGGCAGAGTCCCCCATCTCCTGCTGCCCAGAGTGCATTTCCCAAACCCAAGCACCCACAGAAGGTCAGTCCCATTTTGCTCCACATCCCCAAGCCTGCTGCTTTTTGCATCCTCTGTGCAGCCCCAGCACAGCACAAATTCAGAAGCAGAGAGTGAAGAATTAGGTTTCAGTTCTGCCAACTCAGTTCTTATCAGCATGTGCCACAGAGCACTCTTCCTCCTTTATTAGCCAACATTTGCCCAACTTCCCATAACTTTTCCCCAACTCCCACTTGAAGGTGACCAGAGTGTGACTGTGTCTCAGCCAACGTGCCCTGACACAGGAGATTTTTGCTGCAATCCCCTTGCAAAACCCTTTCCTGATCCCAAAAAGCCCAGCCAGGGTCAGAGTTTGCAGCACTGGCTGAGCAAGGCCACGTTGCTGAGTGTTGCCAAACCCTGGGTATCTCCTGGGGAAGAGATTTCCCAGGAGCTCCTCAGAGGCTCAGGGACCACCGTGGGATCTCTGGCAGCATTTCCCAACTCCAGACCCAGCAGGACATGGAGCAAAGGGTCCTTGGATGAGAAACTTGGTTGGGTCTGGCCACAAATTAGCATGTTGTGTTTGACATTAACCTGCCCTGCTGCCCCCCCTTCCCCAGGCTCTGCCTTTCTCCAAAAGTCACTTCTCCTACCCAGTAATTTCACCAGAGTATAAATTCCAGAGGAAAGGGAGGGGAGGAAAACCACACCACAGCACACGCTGTGTTTGAGGGAGGAGGCCTGGTGCAACCAAAAAGAGGATTACAGGAAGCCTTGGGACAAACAAGCTGCAAGGCTCAGCCAGAGAATCCAAACTCAGATGAGGTCAAAGCAAAAAAAAAAAGAAAAAAAAAATTAAACCTTCAGCCCTTTGCATAATATTCAGCCATGTAAGAACATGCAGGGAAAGAATGGAGTTTGGCTGCTTTCACAAACCACTTCCCATATGAATTAAAGCTTTCAAGAAATGATGAAAACCAACGTAAATCTGGCAGAAAGTCTTGGAGGAGTATTGTTTTGTTACATGTGAGAGTGTAAGCTCAGCCATAGCCTGTCTGTCTGCAAACAGGGGGCAACTGCTGGAGCAGGAACAGGACAGGGAGAGGAGGAATACGGAAACAGGAGGAATGGGAAGAGGAGAGGAGGAGGGATGGGAGGAGGAAGAGAGGACAGATAAGCGAAAGAGATGAGGAGGAATAGGAGGAGAGAAGAAATAAGAGGGGGAATGTAGGAACAGGGAAGAGAGGAATAGGAGAGGGAGGGGAGGAATGGGAGGAGGAGAGGAACAGGAATAAGGGGAGGAGAAAAACAGGAAGAGGAGAGGAACAGGAGGAGGAGGAAAAGAACAGAAGGAGGAGAGGAACAGAAATAGGAGGAAAGGAATAGGAGAAGGAGAGGAGGAATAGGAAAGGAGGAATAGGAGGAATGTAAGGAGGAGACAAACAGGAGGAGGAATAGGAGAAGGAGTGTAATAGGAAAAGGAGAAGAGGAATACGAGGAACAGGAATAGGAGAAGAGCTTTTCGAAGCCCTCCGAGAACCTCTCCCTCGCCTTGCCGAGCTCCTTCCCTCCCCTCAGCGCCGCTCCACCAGCAGCGGGTGTTGTGCCCGCGGCTCAGGGGTGCCACCCCCGCGCGGAGCCGGTCCCCCTTCCCTTCCCGGCGCTCTCCTCACTGTGAGCCCCAGCTAAAGGCAGAGGCGCCGGGGCGACAGTACGGGATCCCCGCCCATCGGTGCCCGGTCCCCGGCGGTACCGCAGCCCGAGACCCCAGGACAGCCCCGGGACCCCCGAGGAACTCGCTTTCCCGGCGTGCCCCGCGCGCACCGCGCAGGCGCCGTGAGGGTGAGAGGTCAGGCCCGGCGGCGGCCGCGCAGGCCGCGCTCCCCCGGGCCCCCCGCCGCGCCCCCGGGCCGGCGCTCACCGCGGACCCGCTGCGAGGGGTACAAGCGCTGCGCCTTCTCCAGGAAGCGGCGGGCCTTGTCGGGCTGGTTGGCCTTGAGGGCGTCCAGCGCAATACCAATGCACCGCTCCGCCTCGTCCCGGTTCGACTCCATGGCGGCGGCGGCCGGGCGGGGGGGGCGGAGGGGCGGGGCCGGGCGCGGGCCGATGACGTCACGGACCCGGCCCCCGGGCGGGCGGGGCGGCTCCGCGGGGCCGGGCGGGCGCGGGGCGGCGGCGGGGCTCGGAAGGAGAGGATTATTAACAACGCCTCGGGAATTGTCTCACATTAGAGTCCTCCTTCTTATGGAGCTTCCAGCCTTTGGAACAGGTCCTGGCTGCAGGGGACGCTGAGGAGGAATGAGGCTGCTCGGGGCTGTGTCACGTTGTGTCACATGCAGTCGCAGCAGGGTTAGCGGGAACCTGTCATTCCAGAAAGGAATTCAGAGACAGGTGACAGAGCCCTGGCGGCTGGCCGTGGGGAGCAGGCAGGGGAGAGGCAGGAAGGGCCAGACCTGCACTCCCACCTTGGTCTGTGGGTGACAGCACAGTAACCCACACCCAGACCCCCCCGAAGGAGCAGGCTCTGCCTGGAAATGACGGAGGAGAGGAAGAGAACTCTGGCTGGAGTGGTCAGGATCAGTATCCCAGTACGAACCACAGAATCCTACAATAGTTTGGGTGGGAAGGGACCTTAAAGCCCCTCCAGTGCCACCCCTGCCATGTCAGAGACACCTTCCACTGTCCCAGGCTGCTCCAAGCCCCATCCAGCCTGGCCTTGGACACTTCCAGGGCAGCCACAGCTGCTCTGGGCACCCTGTGCCAGGGCCTCATCGCCCTCACAGGGAAGGATTTCTTCCCAATATCCCATCCATTCCTGCCCTCTGGCAGTGCAAACCCATTTCCTCTCGTCCTGGCACTTGAGGCCTTTGTCAAAATTCCCTCTCCATGTTTCCTGTCACCTCCAGGCACTGCAAGGCCACAATTAGGTCACCCTGGAGTTTCTCTCCAGGCTGAACAATCCCAACTCCCTCAGCCTTTCCTCCCAGCAGAGCTGCTCCATCCCTCTGATCACCTTGGTGGCTTCTCTCTCCAGCAACTCCATGTCCTTCCTTTGCTGGGGAAGGAAAGTATTCCAGGAGTGATTGATCCCCTTTGTCTTTCCAGCTCTGGAAAGTCATGGAGGTTCCCCCCCCTCTCCTTCCAAAACACCCCATCTTCAGTGCCTCAGCCCCAGCCTTGGGGCAGGATCTGGCGCAATGGAGAGACAGAGGCAGGCTGCTGTGAGAACATCTTTACATGGTATTTTACAGGACAGCACCTGGCAAAACACGCCCGTCAGCCCTTCCCAGTGCAATTCCCCACTCAGGAGATCAGTCAGGGAGCTCCTGCAGCAGGAGGCTTCTGCAAGGCAGGAAGGGCAGGACAGCTCCACTACTTTTAGCTGCCCTTCTGCAGCAGGTGCAGCACAGAACTTCTGGCCTGGGATCCAGGAAATCCAGGAATTGCCTGGCTTTTCCGAGGAGCAGTCTGAGAATCAGAAGTCCCCCCATGCCATTTTTTCATAGCATTAAATAAAGGTGATTTGGGGCCCAGCTCTGGAGCAGGGCACATCACACCATGCAGGTGGTGGCAGTAAATGTCCTTTCCTTGTTCCTGAGAGAGAGGAATATGAAGGAGCCAGCAGCAAGCAAATACAGCAGGCAGGATTTCTAATTTGGAGTGACAAAACCCTCCTGGTACAGCCAGCCTGGACTCTCCAGAGCCTGGTGCCACCCCGCTGTGCCCGTGGGCTGATCCAGGGAATGGGGGTGCTCCTTCCCAACCCTGCTACTGCTGCTTGGGAGCTGTGAAGTCCCAGGCTGTCTCCTGGGCACACTTCCACATGGCTCTCATGAGCCGTGTGAAACCCATGTCCTTGGGCTTCTCCAAGCCTCGCATCAGGCGCTGCTTCATGATGGCAACAAACTCCTTGTTGCTCAGCTCCCCGTTCCCTGCAAAAAGGAGGAAAAACAATCAGAGGCCCACCAGCAACCTCCTTGAAATGATAACTTTTAAAGGGTAGCAGCTGTGAGTGTCTCTTTCCTGCAGAAACAGAGAGCACATTTGGCTCCCACCTCTCAAAATATCCTGCTGAGCAAGGGTTCCTGAGCCACAGAGTTTAAATCCCAACCCCATGGATGCTTGCAGGAGGCAGAAAAGCAAATGCAAACCAAATGTCCCTGTCTTCCCAGGAAACACTGATTTAAGTCGTTTAGGAAATTATGGCTGCACAAATTTTTCTAATGGAGTAGAAGGGAAGATTTGTTGGTCTGATTAATGAGGTTATGGAGAATGCAGCCACTGGGAAGCAAAATTCCAGCCAGCTATCAAGGGTTGAGCAAAATTCCCTCCAGTGCTGCAGGTTTTTTATGTCTGTAAACACTGATGGAGAGAAAACAACAAAATAATAATAATAAAAAGACATCTGTGCCTGGTTACATCCTTGGGGGACTCCTCTAGCAACCAGAATCTTTCCCCCCAAAGATTTGCTATGAAAATATTTAGGATATTCTCCCGTGAGAGAAGGCAAACAGGGAATATTTGGACACACTTCAGCTCACTCTAATCTCCAGCCTGATCATCTGGTGTCAAGATTGTATCGCAACAGTTGTACTGAAGCACAGAGGAAAATAAAACAGGAGCTGTGACCTTAGAAACATGCAAAGGAGCAGGTGGGGCTGAAACCAAGAGGGACAACAAGGAATAAATTAATTAAATACATTTTTTTATGTTCATGCAGCAGTGCTGCCACTCAGAGCTGCCAGATGCTGGTGACTGTGCTGGAGAAGCAGGGTGCAGCCAGGACTCTGATTTTGGCTTGGCAGTTTTGGGCAAATGCAGAATTTCCTTCTTTCCAAGTTGGAATTGCTGTCACCTGGCACAGACTCCAATAACTCCCATTAAATCAAGCCAGAAGTGCTTCAGTGTGGCAACAACTACCCCGGGGCACTCACACCCTCTGCAAAGTCAGCTTCCCAGCAGGGCACAGAGCTGCTACTAATTAATTAAAAACTAAGCTGACATTTGTTTAGGACTTGGGAGATCAAGCCCCAGACTGGCTCATTTCCAATGCTGGAGCACAACAGTTCAATTTTGTTAAACCAACTGGAGTTCTCTGGGTGGGAAAAGGAGCAAAGTGTGCACACCAAACTCTCCCATCTGTGCTCCAACATCCACATGTCACAGGGTGCCTACCCGCCCTTCCCAAAAGGGCAGGGGGAATGTGGGAAATGGATTTGTAGAGAATTCTCAAAACCTGACAGAAGGCTCACAGAGTGTGCATCTGTATGCAAACTTTGAGATGAGAAATGCTGACTTAGAAATGCCATGGAATAGGACAGACATTGCTGAGAGAGAAATGGAACCAGAAACAAGTTTCTAAGGATGGCCTTGTAAAAAAGACTGGATATTTTGGAGAAGCAGAACCATGAAAGATGCATTGTGGGACCCATGAGGGGTAATTTTAGATGATTGGCTTTGAGGCATTTACAGCATGGTGTGGCAAAAAGCTGATAGGCCAAGAAACACTTTCAGTGAGCTGTAATTAGGAAATAGTTGGCTTCTGATTGTTATGGTGTGAATTATAACATCTGTATTGTCTCACCCTTCACATGAGACTGAAAATGGAATAAAAGTTTTTAAAACAGCTCTCAGTTGCCCCATCTCTGGGTCAGAAAAGGGCACAATCTGACAGGGGATCACCACAGATCCATGGCCAAGGAGCACGGCAGGAAGAGCCCTTTCCCCCATGGTTTCTTGCCCTGGACTCTCTCAGAGGCTGGCTGAGGTGCTCACTCACCGTCACAGTCGAAGAGCGCGAACACCACGTCGCACACGTGGTCCGACAGCTCCACCTTGGCCACCGTCCTGGCCACCTGCTGCATGGTCACTGCAACAGAGGGGGGGCACGGGGTCACACAGGGGGCACCATGTGCCAGCCACAGCAGGACACTGCTGTTCCTCCCTGGAAAACGGCCTTTGGGTCTTCAGAGAGGCCTGGAATAAGCTTGACCAGCAAGGCAGCTCCTGACAGCATTCCAAGGAATGCCATCAAGCATTCAACTCTGTCAAGCAGGGAATTCAAGAAACTGGGAATTCTAAAAACTGCTTTTCCTGTTGCAACCCAGTAATTGCAGAATGAACCCACCCACCTGCCTGCAGGGAGCAGACCAGATTAACCTTGCAATAAAATAGAGTTGTAAAGAATTTTTTCCCTTTTCTCCCCAGACTGGCAGCAGAGAAGCAAGCAGGAGTTTTATTCCCACCTTTTAAAAAGGGCAGTCCATGGAGCTATCAATCTGGCAGGGTTAGGCACTTGATTTTGCTGCACAAATGGGAAAAAAAAAGCCCCCTCACTAGGCTGGTGTAAGTGTATTTAAATTGCTTCTCTACAAAGCCTGACCCAGGGAAACGCCATCCACAGCAACTGGGATCAATGTTTAGCTGTGGAGCAAGGGAAAAAAGGGAAGTGGTGCATCACAAAACCAGACTGAAACCACAAACAGCCTCTGATTTCCTCCACAGCATCCTTATGGGGTTTCTGCACCCCCAGTCCTTCAGGAATTTTGGAGAGTTAAGTGTGTCAAACAGGAAAAAATAATCATCCAATATATACTGTAACTGGATTAATTACAAACTGCATAACATATTTCTAATGGGATTTTTTCATTGATGTTTACATTATTGGTACCTTCTACCCCGTTTCTGCTCCCCTGAGCGAAATCTGGGGTTTTCTGAGAGGAATTCACATCCACCATCAGGTCCTTTTCCCCATAAAACCTTTCCTTTTACTAAATAATGCAGGAGAAAATTGAAATTATGCATTGCATATATGTAAAATATATATAATCTCAAGTAGGACCCTGCTTTTCCCACATAATTATTCTTTTTGAGTGGAATTCCTTTTCTCTATGAGTGATGTAGCTACAGTCAGCAGTTATTCTGTATATCCTCAGACAGTAACACCAAATTTCATTTAATTTGTTGTAAATGAAAAACTTCTCTCAAGGTGCTTCACCTTGATGCCATCCTCCCCTCCTGGTGCCCTAGGTACCCTATGGCTGTAACCTTACATGTAAAAAATAAACTTAGAATGATTGCTTCATCACAGCATTTCAGAATGGTTTGGCTTAGAAGGGGCCTTAGAGCTCATCCAACCCCACCCCTGCCATGGCAGGGACACCTTCCACCATCCCAGGCTGCTCCAAGCCCTGTCCAGCCTGGCCTTGGGCACTGCCAGGGATCCAGGGGCAGCCACAGCTGCTCTGGGCACCTGTGCCAGGGCCTGCCCTCCCTGCCAGGGAACAATTTCTCCCTAACACCAAATGAAAACCTCCCCTTTCAATTTAAAACCATCGCCCCTTGTCCTAATTCCTTTAATTATAAATTATGTTTTTCTGCTGAGATTTTACCCACTCCTTCCATCTCTGCAGGGAGTCTCCTGATTCCCTCCCCTCCTGCTTATTTTTCACAGCCACAGTTTTCCCAGCTGGAACTTGTACTCATGGCCACCAGTTCCTGCTTCCTCTCTTATTAATCCAACTGCACAAGTGTCAGCTCCATCCCATTATTCTTGCTTGATGCCAAAATGACTTCACAGGGGCTGCATGACTGTGCTGTGCTGGTTTTTAAGGAATCATAAGGAGGAGGGAAAGCGTCTCTGCTTTCACATCCACACACATGCTCCAGACCACAAGGTAGCCTGGGGAGGCAAATGAAATTGAAGCAAACCTGCTGGAGTAATTTCTTTACCATTTCACAAAATTAAATAGGTGCTGTCTGGGGAACACCTCTTAAAGCCCGTCCAGGTTTGGGGTTCTGGGATAGAAATTCTCCTGGATTTCATATCATCAAAAATGAGTTCCACATTTCTATCTTGAAAAGCTTATAAAATTTCATGCATTGGTATCTCCCTTCCTTTAATGGTTCCTTTAATGAGCCAGCTGAGTGATTTTATGCAAGTTTAGAGCCTGACACAGTTATCCTTTTTTTCCACTCTGATTCCCAGAACTGCACTGTGAGCAATGCCTCACTGAGTGCCTGCAAACGGGTTTTTGCTCCAGGCCAGAGCCTAGCCAGATGGCAAACCTCACTTCTTCCCTCCAACCTGGCATTAATCACACATGTGGCCAAAAGAATGGACAGCTGGGCTGCTGCCTTTGTTTTCCCAATGGCACCGGGGTGATGGGAGCAGAGCTCCCTGCCCTGGGCCGTTCCAGGATGGAAAGGCAGGACACACGTCTTTTGGGCTCCCAGAAATCCATCCTCACATTGATGCACACATTTCATTTCAAGGCTCCCAGTTGGACATGTTGGATGCTATCACTGGCAGTTTAGCTACCAAAATCTGTTTAACTTTTTACAAATCATTTGCATGAGTACGTGCTGGAACACCCATCCAAGACAGAGATGGATAAGCCTTGTGCAATCCTGTGTGCACAGCACATTTTCCTTGGTTTTCTCAAACTGCAGCCCTGCAGCTGAGCAGAAGCTGTTTTGACATCCAAGGGAACATGACAGAAAGTCACGGAGATCAGGGAGGGGAAAAAAAAAATAAAAGCAGAGCTGCCAGACCAGAGGCAGAGCTGTTTGTGCAACAACCACAGCCAGAAATATGGAAAGACAGGAGATTCCTTGCAGACATCCCAAACCTGACTGCAGGTGGCCCAGGGCCAGCAGCTGCAGGGGATCCTGGTGGACACCAGGGTCTCCAGAGACCCCTCCCAAGCCCTGCCCTCCCAACTACCAGCACTGCCATTATTCCAGAGGAGCAATCCAAGCTGTGCTTTCAGGGGGCTGACTTCTTCCATCCATCTCCAAGGCAGAGGAAAACAAGTAGCAATTCCATGACCACATTCCAGCTCACCTCTGCCCCTTTCCAGATCCCCTGTCCACTCTGCAGCCATTTCAAGCAGCATCATTCAAATAAAATGATTTTCCAAGAACCTCTCTGGGGCTCCAGCCCTGCTCCAAGCCACGGATCAGCAGTGGGCTCAGCTGACTCACCGTGCTTTGGCCCATCCATGCCTTGCCCTAAACCCCAAAGGAGTTATCCCACAGCTCTCTGCTGGCAGAAGGGCTGCTTGGAAAGCCTGGCTGCACACAGAGCTAGAAAAAGTGCAATTCACACCCTCCTAAAAGGGGAATAAGCACCAAATTCTGTTCCTGTCCTGCTTCCAGCTGTGAGCCCAGGCTGGGGAACTCTTCTAAGGAATGCTTATGATTTAGGAGAATGACAGCTATTATGTTGCTGGGAAAATGAAAGATGGGCTAACAAATAATCTCTGTGTTTTTAAATGGGTCATAAAAATACAGGTTTATGATCCTTTCTAGAAGAAGCAGCAACTTTAATTCAGCACAGAAAACAGGCTGTCAAGCTCTGGCTGTTTGGTACCAGCCATTTTTTCCCCTCTGAAATTTTAAACAGCCCTTCTAAAATCATAATAACTTTTGCTGTATTGTTAGCAGCAAATTATTACACATACTAACCTTTTCTTAGTTACCATCCCAGTGTAATTTTTACATCTGTTAGTTTGTAACCAGGAACCTTGTGAAAGCTTCACTTTTTGGAGGGCATACCCCATTTATGGGTCACTTAAATCTGATCCCTGCCCAAGGAAGTTTCCCTTACCCCAGACAAACACTCCCAGCTCAACGGCTGGCTGCACAAGCTCATTAATGGCACATAATTAAACAGCAATCACACTGATTTACCAACTGCACACAGACCTAAATTCTGGAAAAATGTATATTCCATGACAGGATAACTGCTAATTTCCTGTAGGCACTGAGTAAATTTGATTTGCTGGGCTATTACCTCCTCTGGGATGCTGCAGAAAGGGCTCAGAGCAGCAGCAGCAGCACACCAAGACTTGGTATTTTAAATGAAAGAAAACTTTTAAATGAAAGAAAATCCTATCAGGTTCTTTTAAGTCTTAAGGTAATGATGATCTAAACCAAAGAGTACAGATGATTTCCCCCTAAAAAATTTAAGCTGAGAAGGGCTGCTGACACACATAAGAAGAAATGTGACACGTTTGTTTCCCTCTGTAATTCCACTGCCCCACAACCTATTAATGCCTTAATATTCCCACAACAGCAGCAGTTGGAATAGCTGACTTCCAAAATGTTTAATTCTACAGCTGCCTAAATAAATCAGCTTTAACTTCATAGCAGACAAGAGTTTCCACTTAGCCTAAAAATCTTAATGAGTTTGCCATCTTTTTTTTTATATTCTCAGTCTGTTAAAAAAAAATCACTCGTAAAAAAACCCCACTGAAACCAAAGCATTTGTGACAGATCCTGGCAGCAGAGTGGGACTTGGTTTGAAATATATTTTGGGGATTTTTTTGCCTTTTTTTTAAATCAGTGTGTCAGATCTAAGAGCATACCTGAGACAGACCAGCTCAGAAAAGGAAACATGATGAGAAGGAGAAGGATATGGATTGGTCTGATCAATAAACCACATTATTACCAAGTTCTCCAGGAAACACCAGCTCTGAGCTTTATTCACCCTATTCCTCTGGACTGTGAGTTATCTGAAATACAATAAAGTCTCTGGACAGACTTGAATGCTCAGTCTGGGACCTCAGTGGTGTTCCAGGGCTCTTCCTCTTTCCCTCCAGCACTCCCAGGAGCTCCAAAGGTGTTTGCCACTGCTTGGCTTTCCAATCAGAAATGCAGCATCCAGCCCTTATTTCTAGGCAAAGTCTAGATTTTTGAGCAAAGCTGAAACAAAACAAGGGTTGAGCAGTTCCTATCACCAGCCTCACTGCTGCTGTGTCTCTGCCATGTGCATCAGAGACCTCCAGAGAAGGAAACTCTGCAAGTATTTTTTTACACTAATTTTTGAAGTCCTTTGTAGAGGCAGAAAAAAAAGGCCACTTCAGGAGATGAGGATGAAGAAGGAACAGTGGTGTCCCTGGGAACCACAGCCTGTGGCACACTCTTAGGTCACCTTGCCTCTGCACACAGCAGAATGGTCCTTCTGAAGGTACCACCATGAAACCACTGCTTCCTCATCCATTCTGGCTATGTGTCAGCCTTTCTTCTCCCTGTATCTAAAACTGTAGAAAACCTGAAATCCCTTTTTATCCATGGATTCAGCAAGCTAAGCACCTCATTACAGGGAGGAATTGAAATTTGGGTACGTTTTTAACCTATCAACCTGGGCTTGTCTGACATCTCAACTCCCAAAGACATGCCATGAGTTGTGCTCCCTAAGGCTTTCAGCACCTGAACATCCCACAGGTTTTAATACCTTTATCAAGAGAAGCTCCAGCCATGTGGTAGAAGCTCAAAGCCGTGTCCACGTCATTTATGTTCTTCAGAAAAGTGAAGAAGTTCTCCACCTCCTCAAAAGTCAGCCCCTAGGACAGAGAAAAGACACTCATGTGGTGATGGCAAAAGGAGATCATGGGCACTACTGGCAATGACACAGTGACTCACTGGCCTGAAGCTGTAGCCTGAAGGGAATTCATCTGCTCACTCCAAAAACTCAACCTTGGCACTTGAGGATGGGTTGTGACCTGTACTTTTGTTCCCCTCCTGACCCCCCCAGTCCCACAAGGGGAAGGGACTGAAAACCATTTCCCAGGTGAGCAGACCTCAGATGCAGGAGACCATTGCAAACAGGTGAATTGATAAATTTTTGGAAGCCTGAACACTTGCAATGACAATATCAAACAGTCCATGTTGGAAGCCTGGTTAATGAGAATTTTAGACTTTCTGTGCTGACAGGCACTGACCCCCAAGGGAACACTGCATTTAACCTGAGGCCGTAGAAAAAGCTTCCAAAATTAAATGCTAAAACTAAGATTATAGGTGTGTAGTTTGAATAAAAATATGTAATATCACATAGTAAAAAACTTAAGAGTTTAAGATTTTAAAATATGGTAATATATATAAAGCAAGATAAAAATGTTAGAGCAGAAGGTAGTCCTTCACGAGTTTAAGCAATATTGTGTAATTAGATTTAAAAGTCTGCATTGCAGGTCACAAGTAGTTAGTTACTGAGTTAAAAGCAAAAATAATTTAAGTGTCATTTATTTATTAAACAGCTTATTGTTAAAAGACCTTGTAGAGAGAGATGGAGCTCCATTTTTAGTTTGTTAGAGTGAAGTGCTGTAGAACTCAGGGTTTGTGAGACTGTAATACAGATAAGAACTAATAAACATCTGAGTCCAAACAAGAAATACCATCTCACACATTTCATGCCAACCCTGGCAAAAAAACCAAACCAAAACAAACAACTCAACAAGCCTGTGCACTGTGAGGTCTCTCCCAGGAGATTCAGGGATCCCTGGGGGAATCCATGTCTTACCCAGTGTGGCAGCAGGTGACACTAAAGCACAGAAGTGTCCCAGTTTGCTTTGCTGCTGGAGGCAGGATCCCTGTCTGCTCCACCTACCTGGGCCAGGTGAGAGCCACGTTCTGGGGCAGTCATGGAAAAACAACCTGAGATACTGAGGAGAAGAACTGCTGATGAACACAGCTCTGGGAACCCCACCTGGTTACACTACACCTGATTTTATCACCCTGTGCAGTTTCAGCACAATCACAGCAGGGCTGGTGATGCCTTGAGAAGGCTGGCCTAGAACAGAGGCTGGACAGAGTTAAAAAATAAAGCAGGGATTTATTAAAAAGCCTCAGTGGATCCACCTTGGGCAGCACAAGAGCCCAGCCAGGGCTGCACCCAAGATGAACCAAAATGGTCACAAAATGGACACCTGCTCACAGGGTCTCTCACTTTGATCAGTTCTGCTCCATTTGCATATTGGGGTTCATTGTTCAATTACAGCTTTAGCCCAGGCAGTCCCATCCTGCTTCTCTCTTCAGTCCACGTTGTTTGTGCTCTTGGGCCTGAGATTTGGGTGCGTGTCCTTGGGTCCCCAGCTAGAAAAGGAATTGTTTTGTCTCCCTGCTCTGTGAAGAGAGCTCACCAACACTTAATATGAAGCCCAGACCTACACACTAAAGCAGCACAGAATCTGAAATATCTAAAAGCTAAAACCTGAGGCATCACTGGGACAGGAGCTGGAGCCTCCAGCCCCTCCAGCAGAGCCACGGCATGGAGCCAAGGGAGGAGGTGAATCATCACCACAGTAATAACCACTCAGACTCCCTCTCTGGGAGACATAAATCAGCTTGTCAAGAGGAGTTCAGGTTCAGGCTCCTCCTATCCTGCCTGGCACAACAGATTTATAGAGCAAGATATTAAAAATCCAAACTGCAGAACACAGCACAGCTCCACAGCTTGGATGTGTTCAGCAGGTACTGTCAAATATAAATTTACACAATCTGCTGTAACTCTGCTCAAACAACTTCTAATCAGGGAAGAAGCCACCAATCTTTTAAAAGAAAAAGAACATTTTAAAAGTCTTTCCATACAGACATTTGCAGCTTGTTCCTATCTTGGCTGTGAGTATGTGGCCCTGCTCTGATATCTACGTGTGCACTGACACATGCAACAGCAGCTTTGTCAGCCCTGGACTCATGGATCTGGGCCAAAAAGGATGAGATGGCAAAATGGGAGAGCACATGTGGACAACAGAGCTGACTGAAGAGAGAAATCCCTGGTGACACTGCAGGGAGCTTTCCTTGAATGTTTGCCTGCTCCTCTTCCCAAGAGGAACACTAGGATGTACAGCAGAATTAAATACTGTCCTAGGGAAAAAAATAATCCAATAAATCAGGTACTTCTACAGGAAGCACTGCAAAGATCCCTCTGTTTTGTACAATGGTTCTACAAGAAGACATTGTGCTGAGATCTGCCTGCTCTGTCTGAGCCATAAACCTTGTCTTTTCCTGGAATTCCCAAAATGGCAGATGCCAAGGCCCAGCAGCACTGCTGCCTGTGCATAATGGACCCTTGTTTGGTATCTTGGAATGGTTTGGGTGGGAAGGGACCTCAAAGCCCATCTCATTCCATGGTGTCCCATGGACAGTGACACCTTCCACTATCCCAGGATACTCCCAGCCCCCCCCCCAACCTGGCCTTTGTGGTCCTTTCACCAGCTGAAAAAACAAAACCAGGGCACACATGTATCCTACAAATCATGGCTTTCAGGTGGACAAGACCACTGAATGTCTGTAGCAAGAATACCATCCGTGTTATGAAATTTCTTTTTTGTTTTTGAGGAATCCCATAGGTGAGGCTGGTATCAGCATTAACTCTATTCCAGCTTCCAAAACAAAATAAAAATCAGAGACTGGGACAGCCTCAGGCAAATCAACAGATGAATGATCACATCTTTCAAGGCATTTGTAGCTCCAGCTGTTAATTCATAATCAGCTGAATCCCTTCCTCACCCACGTAATCCTCACAAAACATAAGCAAAGAGACTCTAGATGCACTTACCTGCTTGTAACACAACTGCTCAAACATCTCCTGCAAAAATTAGGGCTTTTCACCTGGGAACCCAGGTTCAGCCAGGAATTCCACCTCACTGCCACCCCCTGCTATCTCCACATAAAAATAACCCAGCCAG
>QUSF01000053.1:238435-319463 GCA_003676055.1 Chloebia gouldiae
AAGCAGCTGTGTAAGTACAACTTGGGGAGGACATTCATAAGCAATGTTAGACAAAACAGAGTGTGGCAGCTCTGCTGAATAGGCAAAGTTCACCTACCCAGGGTAAGATAGGATTTTTCCTCAAGAAAAATAAAATAATGAAAACAGATTAGCAGTTAATAGAAGAAAACTTATCATTCTCAAAAGCAGGAATGCAGAATAACAGCCTTGGAAACAGCTACAGATTAGATTAAACCCAGAGTTTTGTTGTTTTGGAGGCTGCCAGGGTTGCCTTGTGCAGTCAAGGTAATTTCATCACACAAAGAAGACCAGGTTTGGCAGATTCTGTAAGAAAGCTCTCTCAAAAGAACTGCACTTCCAAGGAAAAGCCTTGCTGGGTGAGTTTGGGACAGTTTCTGGGCATTTCATCCTCAGCAGTATAAGGAATTATGAATTTTTCACCAATACTTTTCCTTACAAATAAATTTTTTTGTCCTATTGCCCATTTTCTCTCCTTGAAAGTCCTTGGAATAAAGACAGATAAAGATTTGCTCTGAGTCTGGCTGTCTGTAAATAGAAAGACAATCTGGCTGATTTGGGGATGAGGAATAAGGTAAGAACAAGAAGTTCTTCCTCTGGCACAGATGTCAGGGTCTTGGCTTACAAAAGGAAGAAAACATCTGCTGTAGGAAACCTTCCAAAAGAAATTCCTTTGCCTCTTTTCTCACACAGCCAGCTACTGTTCAGTAATATCTATACACACATACATATATATATAAACCCAAAAATCACAGCAAAAGAATCAACAATTTGCAAACTTCAAAACCAGAGCTGATGTTTTTCTATTAGACACACATTGCATTCAAGCACTTTTTCCTGGAGAAATCAAATCATTCCTGTTAATGTAGGAATCCCACTGAGGAACAAAAAAAGCTGCAGACCCTGGTCAGAACCTGTGTTTTATAACACATTTGGCATCTAAACCACTTAAGAAATAAACTCTGGTTCTGATGTCAGAAGAAAGCAACTCTAAAACAGCCAGCCAAAGACTTTCCATCCCTTCTCACTTTGATGAATTGCTTGTTTATATCCCAGTTAATAAAAGAACATTCTGGCTTAATAAAAGAACATCTATTACAGGGGCAGATGTAAAATTCTAATGCTCAATAATTTCTCAGACCATACTTGCCTTACCTGATAAAGCACATCTTGTGATATGGATATCTTATTCCAAGGACTCTCACTGAATTAATGAGTGTAGGGTCTGCAAACTTACTCCTCTCTAAATTGTGAGTAATTTTTCCCAGAAGTTAATAACTAAATAATAAACTGCCTGGTCACAGCAGCTAATGAATCCAAGGTCGAGCCGGGAACTGGGAGCATGGCTTCAGTGTTTGCTCTGGCTCCAGACCCAGGATGCTATTCAGCAAATTGAATTTTTAAAATTACAGCATCTATTTTCATAAGGAATAAACCTACAGCCTGCACTGGACACCAGCCACTGCACTCCCAGCTCTTCCCTCTCTCTCCACCACAGCTCAACATGGAGCGAATGCTTTTCCGCAGAAGATGGGGATTGCTTAACTCATTTCTCAGCCCAGCCTGGGGCTGAGAAATTTTCCCCAATTTTCCATGAATGCCACTGACCTCTCCATCTTGGAAGTGCTTCTTGAGCTGTTTGAGCATGACAGTGAGCTTCTTGGACTGCACCCCGCTGTATGCCAGCAGCATGCTCCCGAACTGCCGCTCCGTGATCCGCCCGTCCACCGGGTCGTGCCGCTCGAACTGCGGGGGAAAAGGGAACAGGCAGATGAAAACCAGGAGCACCACAAAGCTCCACCTGAGGCATGAAGCATAAAAAAAGGCACCATAAAGAATTAACATTGCAGGAAAAACTGGTGAAGGAGAAGTGCTGATGGGTTCTAGGATCTGCTTTCCCCAGGATTGTCTCTCCACATTTGCCCTATATGCAATTCCTTGGACAACTCTTGGGAGAAGCCTTTGTTGGAGTCCTGGATGCTGAGGATTTTAGGCTTTCTGTACTAACAGACTCTAACCCCCAAGAGAACACTGCATTTCACAGAATTCACAGAATCACAGAATGACCAGGTTGCAAGAGACCTCCAAGATCATCGAGTCCACCCCAGCCCCAACACCTCAACTAAACCCTGGCACCCAGTGCCACATCCAGTCTGTTTTAAACACATCCAGGAATGGTGACTCCACCACCTCCCCAGGCAGGCCATTCCAGAACTTCATCACCCTTTCTGTAAAAAACTTTCTCCTGATATCCAACCTGTAATTTCCCTTGGCACAGCTTAACACTGTGTCCTCTGGTTCTGTCAGTGCTGCCTGGAGAAAGAGCCCAACCCCAGCTGAGCACAGCCACCTTTCGGGCGAGTTTTCATTTGACCTGAAGCTGTAGAGAAGGCTTCCAAAATTGACTGATAGCACTAAGATTATGTGTAGTTTAATTGGAAGTGTGAAATGTAGTGTAATGTGTGTAATGTATGTAGTTTAATTAGAAGTATGTAATATCACAGAGGAGAAAACTTAGAGTTTAAAATTTAACAATATAACAATATATATAAGAAAAAAATAAAAGTTTTAAGATGGTAGCTAAATGTTTTTCTTCACCTTCTTCATAAGTTTAAGTAGTATTGCATAATTAAACAAGTCTGCATTGTGGACTTCAAGTAATTAGTAATTAAATTAAAAGCAAAAATAATTTAAGTGTAATTACTTAAATAGTTTAACCTTAAAAACCTTATATAAAAATAATTAAATAATGTATAACTTATTAATAAAATACTATACAACTTGCAACTTATAATGTAAATAAAATAATAAGCATCTAAATCAAAATACAATATACTATCTCAAGCACTTCAATCCCAACCTTAACAAAAGTTTAAAAAACAAAAAGCACCATTTAATGGTGCCCCAGTGTGAGGACACCTGTTGAGGTCGGGACCTTCCTGAAGAAACAGAGATAACGTGCAGCTGTGAGCTAGAAGGAAGAAATCCCCGGAGAAAAGAAAGAAGAAAAAAGATAGAGAATAGAACTCAGAAATCCCTCCCAGCTTCATCCCAAAGGACTGGGCTAATGAGTGGCTCCATGGCTGCTCTAAATGGGGACAGTGGTTAATAAACCAAAGAGAAGTCTTGCAAAGGTCTTCTAATTTTACTCCTCTCTGCTCCAAGGCCTGTACCAGTGTCTCAGCAAGGGAAGGTTCATGGATGCCTCCAGACTTCACCTTCCCAAAGTTCTCCTCAGCCTCAGACTCTTCCAGTCCCTGACTCTTACAAATGCTGCTGTGAGGCCCCTGCAGAACTTCCAAAAAGCCCTTGGGCAGAGAAGGGTTTTCTCCAGTAATCCACCTCTCCTGCAGAAGTTTGTCTCCTGGCTCCCACTGCAGGGAAGGAGGGAAGAGCCATTCCCCAGCTTGGGAAAGTGCTGGGTGGGAGCACCAGCTCTTTGCCCACTGAATAATGGGGATTTCATCCTTTCCTTTTCCCCCTCCTCTGTGAATCTACAAGCATCAACATTAGACTTCACCCAGCTTCACAGATCTCAGCACTTGGGATAGATTACATCCCTTCAAATTTACCAGGAAACACAAGACTGACTCCAGCTGGTCACAAGCCAGAAGATGACATTTAACAACAAAATTAATTTTTAAACTCATGGGGAACAACTTGGTACCAGTGATTGACATTTTGCTGCCTGCTGAGTTGACCATTCGACTCAGCTGCTCTTCAGTGCTAATGAATTTTTAATTATTACCACATCAACTAGACTTTGGCTGCTTTTCCCAGTGGGAAACCAAGGGAATCCTGATAAGTAGAGCACCAAGGCTGGAGGGAATTGTATGGGTAACTCTGGCAGGACGCAGATCCCAAATGGAGAAATTCTGCTCCTCAGCCCCCTTGTGCTTTCACCTGAGTGGCCCACACAGTTTTAGGGGAAAATATGGTTATTTTTACTGTCATCTGATACAGGCTTTGGGGATCACACATGATGCAAAACGTGGGCCTCTCCCATTCTCCTGTGCTGGGGAAAGGAGAGGGAAAACTCATTTGTTGGAAATGTTCTTCATTAAAAAGCAAAAGTAGTAGTTTCTGCCATGCCTAAAGAATGCAAAGAAAATGCCCTTGGGACACAAAAATTTGCTATCAGTGCTGCTTCAAACTATCAGTGCTACTTCAAAAGCTGCACTGATGCTTTCTTCTGCTGTAATATTCCTAATTTCATCCCCAAAGACATAAATCAGCATTTTTCTACCAACAACCTTAAAATATCCCAAGTTTTAGCAGAGCTTTAGGTAACATCTTTAATTAAAGGCTAGGAAATGGGTCCAAATGTCTCAGATCAACCTCCTAAATGGTGACTGTGCTTAGAAAATCTCAAGTTGGTGTCTGAAAGCCCCTCAGCCCCCTCTCCCCCTGCCCTGCACTAAGGATTAAGCATTGGGCAGCTCCATGGAGTAACACAAGCAAGCACAGCTCCCTGCAGATAGGGAAATAAAGAACCAGCTCCTTGCAGTTTTTTTTTTTTAAACTAAACCTTCAGATTGTGGTCTGTTTTGTATTACCAGATGCAGAAAAGACCAGAAAGGAAAAATTTTAATACTTTTCATTTTTCTACTGATACACTACACAACTATTCACAAGAAATAAAAAGCCTGGAAATTATGGAATGAAATAAAAAAAGCCTGGAAACTATGGAATTTGTGCTGCGTATTATTTATTTCATTTTGAAATGAACATTTCTAACAACAAACCAGAACACTCAGATGCCCACTGTCATGTACAGTGGTGCTCATTGCAAAGGTCAGCCCAGAAAGGGGCTGGGAAGTGAGAGCTGGTCCACATCCAGTTCCCAAATTCCAATAGAACCACCACTGAACTGAGCAAAAGCAACAGCATCACAGTGAGGGATAAAGAAAGTTCAACTCTTGCCTCCAAGCTGCTGTCAGATGCACTTAAATTAATTACAGAAGGGATAAGCAGGCCATGTCATTTAAAGAGAAATTTCAGGGAGGGAATTCTGTTTATTTTTTTCTGCTGTGTCAGAGATTGTGTTGATCCATACAGAAATTGGGCTTCAAAGGATTTGTGAGTGGAAACCCATTGATTTCTGATGAAAGAAAACCCCCAGCTACCCCTGACACCCCCTTTCCTGGGAGCAGAGGTACATCCATGCTTCTCTACCCTTTGGAATGTCTTCTAGCCAAGCACAACTCATCACTTGGAAATGATGGAGGGTGCAAAGCCTACAGGAATTTTTCTTTCAGTACTCAATACACAGCTTACAAACAGTGTTAAGTGTTAAAATGCTTAGGGTATTTGAAACAGCAGGAAAAATAGTGTCCATTCCCAGGTAATTACAATTATCTGCCTCCATGCACAGGATGATACTGTACAGGTCATTTTTCTGTTCAGTGGATGGGAAATAACCCCACACCCTACAAGGAGGGGATGCAGGGCACAGCACCCTGGGGTTTATTACAGCAAACAAGTCCTCTGACAGCCTTTTGCCCTTTTGTGGATCTCAAAGAAGGAAAAGCAGGGCCAAAGCAGTGCTCACCCAGCATTATCCAGAGGAGGGTGGAGCAGCTCGTGCTCCCACCATCCCACCAGGACAAACAGAGGACGGGGGGGAGGTCCTACCCCATCCCAAAATCACACACACAATGGGGCCAGCAAGTCCAACACCTCCGGAGCAGCTTCCACTGACAGCCACTTGGTGCCAGCAGTGGATTCTGCATCTGCACGAGGCAAGGAGAAGGGGAGAGAATGCTGGTCAGTGTTCTTCCTGCAGGCCAGGACACCTGAGGTGCTGAAGAAATTAGCTTGAAATATAAAAAGGCTGTGTTTTGAAATTCATTCAAAGCCAAGTGACGTGAAAGGAAATCCAAGGCGTTTATGGAACAGTTCTGCAGGAACTGTAGTGACAGGACAGGCGGGAATGGCTTCAAACTAAAAGAAGGGAGGTTTAGACTGGGTATTAAGAAGGAATTGTTCCCTGTGAGTGTTGGCAGGCCCTGGCACAGGGTGCCCAGAGCAGCTGGGGCTGCCCCTGGATCCCTGGCAGTGCCCAAGGCCAGGCTGGACAGGGCTTGGAGCAGCCTGGGACAGTGGGAGGTGTCCCTGCCATGGCAGGGGTGGAATGAGATGAGCTTTAAGATCTCTTCCAACTCAGGCCATTCTGGAATCCTATGGGAGGGGAAAGAAGGCAGAAGAAATGGGGTGCAGCCTTTGACTTCACCAGCTTTGCTAGCCCAGTCCCAGTAGCCAGTCCAAATACACAGCAGGGTACCCCCTGTTTTGTTTTTTTTTTTTGTTATTTAAAAGCCTACCCTTAACTTTACACACACGTTAATAGTCCCAAATTCCCCCCCAAACCTGAAGGATGAGCATATTCCTGCTCCTCTATAAGATGAAATTCCCAGATTTGTTCAAATAACCCCACTCTCCTTCCTTCTGAGAAAAAAGCTTTCTCACATGAGGAGAGCAGAGGACAAATAAGCAATTTCCCCTGCTTCTACATCTCCTTAACTGCACAACTTTATGGAAAGGCAATACAAGGAGCCATCATAAAACAACAGACCCATCATATCTTTTCTTCCTTGCTTCATTGTTTTTTTCCTCCAATAACTCAATCCATCTTCCCCTGCAGGAAATCAAACCCCAGGCTCTGAGGAGCATCCAGCCCAAACCAATTCAGAGACACCAACACAAGAAACATCCTGGTGAAAAAAGAAAACCTGCTGGTAGTTCCTAAATGCAGACATTGGTTTCCTTCCATCTCTCCTTCTGGCAGCAAGGCTCACCAGTGGGAAATGAAGCAGCTCCACCTGGCCTCAGAAAAAGGCCAAGTTTGGGTACCACACACTTCTCAGGGGAAGGTTTCACTTCTCAGCTGACTCTCCTTCCTCCTCAATAAATTTGTCATAATCAATAGTGTTAATAGGGGAAGATTCTACCTAAAACTCCAGTGCTAAATCTGTGGGAAATGGATTTATAGAGAATTTTCAAAGTTTGATATAAGGTTTATACAGTAGTTATTTGTATGTAAACTTTGAGATAAGAACTGTTGACTTAGAAATGTCATGGAATAGGACAGACATTGTTGAGAGACAAATTGAATTAGAAATAAGTTTTAAAGGATGGTTTTGTAAATAAGACCAGATACTTTGGAGAAATAGAACTATGAAAGATGTATTGTAGTAGAACTTTTGAAGGGTAATTTTAGATGATTGGTTTAAAGGTATTTATAGCATGGTGTGGTAAAAGTTGATAGATTAAAGAAATGTTTATAATGTATTGTAACTAGAAAATAGGCAGTTTTCAATTGTGATGGTGTGCATCATAACATCTGTATTGTTTTACTCTTCACATGAGAATGAAAGTAGAATAAAGTTTTTAAAACATTTCTTGGTTGTTTTATTTCTGAGTTCTCAGTTGCCCATCTCTGTGACAGAAAAGGCCATAAGCCAATAAATATCCCCTCTAACCAGAGAATGGGAGTTTAAAAAACTGCTTAAAAAAGGAGGTGCAATGTTTTTTGATTGCTGCCACCAGACCCAGCTGGGCCCAAGAGAGCAGCCCCTGCTCTGCAGCTGGGAGGGGACACCAAAGCCTTCAGAGAGGGCTCAGCATCACCAGACAACCAGGAGTGGCTGTCAAAACCTCACATGGAAAAGTGGGATAAACTGATTATGCCCCTCCTTCCTAACCTGGCATTTTTGGGCTGGACACACTCTGGTGGCTTGTGTCTCTTGCTTTGTTTGCTGAAGAAGAAAATGGCTAAAATAACGTCTAGGCCCTTGCACTTGGCACAAGCACAAACAGCATTTGGGATCCACCAAATCCCATCGGTGCAGGAGGGAAACACCCAGCTGTAACTCGAGCCAGCATGATGAAAACACAGCTCAGACTTTTCCTAAAGCAATGCCAAAAGGATATATTTCCTGTCCTCTACAAACACTCACATTAGCTAAATATCCGGCTGTATTTTAGGAGGCTCCTAAATTTCTAGGAAGGTTTCCCCTAAAAACCAATCAAACAGATGATGTATTCCCTACAACCTCAAAGCAAGGACCTCAAATAAATAAATGTATATGTGCCACATTCCTAATTGAAATAGCAAAGAGAAATATATCTTCAAGGACATTTGGATGGGGAGAGAAGTGTTGAGGGATGATCTTTGAGTTTCTTTCTGCAGGCTAGAAAAAAAAAAAAAACTTTCAAGGGAGAAATCTTGCTAACACTAAATTCTATCAGGTTTAGGGGTAGTGGAAAAGGTGACCTGTTCCAAGAGCTGCTCTGTACATAATAAAGAATCAAAAGGATCTGGGAAATAATTATTTGTAGGGTAATATTCAGATTCATAATATATGACCCCTTAAAGTGGTATTTGCTCAAAGCTTTATTTGACAGGCTGTAATACATTATTTATCTGCAAACTACTGCAGCACTGGCTCTGTTTACTGTTCTGGAGAAGGAGGTTGCCAGGATCTCTCATCAAGTTGCATATACAACTATGACAGGAAGAAAAAGAAAGGGGAAAACACTATATATCTCCCTACATCCTCGAGCAACCTCATCCATCCAAAAAAATTTAATGTATTTGTGAGTAAGCTGAAGTGTTTGCACAGGCACTGAATTACTGCCAGAAAAAAAAAAGAAAGGGAAAAGTTTCTAAAGGCTTTTTGTTTGGGAAGATTGAAGAGTTAAACCACTAATTTTTTTTTTGGGGGGGGGGGATAATTATGCTGGAAGGTTTCTTCCATGGACATGGATCTAAAGTACTGGGTTTTTCAAGATGAAGTTCAGCCTGCTCTGAACACAGCCTACAAAGAGCCCCTGGGTGTAATTACTGCATTATTTGGTAAAACCCACTCAAAGACACAGCTCTAAACATGTTCAGAGCTGCCAACAGCAGGAGGAATGAAAATGGGCAGGAAGAAATGACAAACCCAGCCTGGACCATTGCTTCTCTTTACCTTAAAAATAATAAAGAAATGAAAGAAATGGGAGCTATTTTCACATGAGAAAAATCCAATCTTCCAAACGCTTTCCTATTCACACTTTCCCCTCTCTGCCTAAGTGAATCTGTAGCAGCCAGGTTAAAAATGTCCATCTGTCAGCAGCAGTGCAATCCCAGCAGACCTGATGTTGGAGAGAAGCTTTGGAGATTTCACTGACCTTGGCAAGCCACTGCTGCCTGCAAGGGGGAAAAATTCATTCCCATCACCAGCCACTTGTTCCACTTTAATGAGCGATTAAAAAAAGGTTATGTAAAGATGGCTGCACCTGAACTTCAGCCCCATGGATGAAAATATCTTCCTGCAGGCTCTGAGCAGATCAATGTTTTGAAATTCTGTGCAGTGAGGGAATGACAGGAAGGAAACCTGAAAAAAAGGAATCAGTAATGCTAAGGAAAAAGGACACATATGATAAATTAAAGGGCTGGGGAGGGTGAAGAGCTGAGCAATCTCCTCCCATGTCTGCTCTCCAGACCTGGCTCTGTTGCTGCCATCCCTGCCCTTGACAATGCTCCTGGTACCATGGAACACAGCAGTTTTTCTGTGCTGCTTGCTCCCTGAATAAGAGGAAAGTTCAGAAGCAGAACAAACTCCCAACCCTCCTGCAGGAAAACACACAGGACAGCAGAGCCGTAAGAACCTGAGTGAAGCCATTACTCTGAAAAATCCCAATATCTAAGTCTCCATGGAACTGCTGCACACAGTTTTATTAAGAAATACAGCTCCCTCATTGCCTGTTAAGAGTTCACACTGTTTTCTGCTTGACCTTAGTGTTCAGTTCTCCAAGAAGTACAAGTTTGCAGGAGTTTAATTCAGCCTAGCAGGGAAAAGGGTCCTGCTTCCACATCCTTCCTTCAACAGCAGAAGCAAAGCCAGGGCTGAAGCACAGCCAGCAACGTGTGGAGCTGCAGAGCAGCTCAATTCAGAGCCTCAAAGGGGAGAAGGAGCAAGAGGACTGAGGTGTTTGTTCATCCAGCAGAAGGAGGAGGCAGAAGTCAGGTACCTGCTACAAGAACACGCTCACACAGACACCCACAATCTCTTGCCCAACAATTTCTGCTGTCCCCTGGCTGTTGGCTAACTTGGTTGTGCACACATAAACAAGAGCATCTATTCTGAACAGCTTATATTTTCTAATTCACAGACTCTTGATACAAACTTCCACACTTTCCTGTGGCAAGGTAATGAATCCAAAGAGCACTCCTGGGATTTTACTTGCAGGGGTCCCACACAAAGCTCTGCTGCACTGCGGGAGCTCGGCAGTGGATTTACACACCCTTCATAAACCAAAGGAGCCTGCTGGTACAGTGCAAAGCCTTCCACTGCTGCTAATGATGCAATAAATAGAAATTCCAATAAAATCCTCCACAGCTTCCCCTGCAGAGCCACTGCATCAACCACACTGAAGTCACCTGGTTCAAATACGAGCAAGGCAGTTCTTTCCCCAGGTGGCTGCCCCATGAAGCATCCATCCCAAACAGGAGGATGCCACAGCTGCTCCTTTGTGTTCCAGCCATGCTCATGAACTGCCACACTCTGTCAGCCTCACTGGCACACTCCTGGATCACTGGATATTTTGGTGACCAGTGACAGGACCCAAGGGAATGACCCAAAGTTGTGTCAGGAGAAGTTTAGGCTGAATATTGGGAAAAGGTTCTTCCCCCAGAGGGTAGTCAGGCATTGAACAGGCTCCCAAGGGATGGGCATTGCCCCAAGGCTGCCAGAGCTCCAGGAGTGTTTGGATAATGTTTTCAGGCACAGGGTGGGATTGTTGGGGTGTCCTGGGCAGGGCTCCATGATCCTTGTGGGTCCCTTCCCACTCAGGACATTCTGTGATTTTCCAGCTGACATGCAGTTGCTCAATATGCTTTTATAATCCTGATGCCCCCAAAACCACCCCACAGAGTCTTCCTCTGCCTCTGAGTGAGGCACTGGCAGGGCTTGAGTTCTCTGGCACAAGTTTCCTCCCTTGGACTAGGGAGGAATCAGTTAGGAACAGCATTTATGGCATCTTCTGCCTGAAGCACAAAGGCCAGCTTTTGGTTAACTCCCCCGTGACAGCGAGTCCCCCACCCACCAGCATTCCCCCTGCTTCATGGAAAAAGGGACTGGAATTCATTCAACTTGCCTTGGATTTCAACTAAACTTTCCCTGGTGCACACTTAGGCATTTCATTACCTGCTCTGCTGTTCCTGACTGATGAAAATGACTTGCCTCAGACTCCTTTATGGTGACTCCTCGTGCTTACTGAGACAGTTATATCTCCCTTCTGTCTTTCCTTTAAGCTGCACATGCCATGGCCTCATAAGTTATCCCTATCCTCAGATTTATTTTTTTTTCCATACTAATGCTCCACTCTGAATACTCCCCAAGTCTTTGGCTGACACTGGACAAGAACTGAATGCCAGCTTTTCCCCAAACCTAGCTGAGATAGTGCAGTCAACCTGAAAGCTTCATGTGACCATTTCCACTCACATGCCACAACAAAAGCAGGCTGCCAGCTCTGAATGTGTCAAAATCAGGAAGAGCTGTCCAAATCACCCCCACTGCCTGCTTAGAAATTCCCAGATTACATATGTATGCTGAACTGTGCCTTCTTAACTACAATGCTCTCTCATATGCAACTCTTCACAGTGGTTGGATGATCCCACTTTTAATTGGACATGTCACAAAATTCTGTCACCCACCACACTTTCGTGGCTATCCACCAAAGGCAGGGACATCAGCCTCACTTCTGCTCCCTCAATTCCTACCATGGGAAATGCAGAAGAAGGAATATATAAGTCTACAGGGTCTCCTGGGAACTCCCCTCTCCTTGGCACTAAATCAATCATGGCTTTGTCCATCTCTGACTTCAGAAAGTACTTCTGGAGGGCACAGCCTCCACATCCAGATCCTCTTTTCCTCCAGAGCTTTTAAAGGTTATTAGTTATCAGCATACCTTTTATCTAGTCAGGGCCTGACAACAATGACACAGACACATCACTCATCCTCTGGGATAAACAGCACTCATGGGGCACACTTTAGGCTTTCTGTATTTAGCCATCAGCCCATCCTCCTCTCCTTCCCCTGCAGCCAGGCCAGGAAATCACTAATGAGAACACAAACAACTTTTGTACCTGTCATTAACTGCCCTACTGAAGAAGCAATTCCACAAGTGCTGGTTTGGCTTTTGAGATGTAAGGATCATGTGAAGGAAGAGAAAGCAACTCTGGAACTAAAGCAGGAGTTCTAGATATCCAAGATACAGATATAGAACTGACAAAACTGTGCAAGTACCCAAAATCCATTACAGGCTTGCTGAAAAGGCAGAATTCATATGGAAAAAGGGAAAACATGACATTCCCCATCATTGTTCCCACAGGGGCTGGGTCAGTGGTGAGGATCAGCAGGTAAAGGACAACTTTGAGAGACAACACAGCTAATCATGACAGAGACTGTCATAAAGGCAACTTAAAACCAAACAGAAATACCTTGTATAAGTTCAACAGCAAGTTGACCTGTAAAAAGTCTGAGTTTTGGGGCCCCTCCTTACAAAGCTCAGACAGTCTCACACTGTCAGACTTCATTTTTCAGGCTACTAAAAACAATTTACTTAAGTTACTAATTTTCCCCCTAAATGACTGCAGCAGAAACAAAGATATGTGATTCATTACTGCAAGCTTTGTTGCTTGTGTGTTAACAAATCACTGAAAACCTGTATTGCTCTGCCAGCCTATATAAAAACCAAGGCAGAATCCCCCAAAAAGCTTGAGTTAGCTGGAAACAATAGAGCAGTTTTTTAATACTTGCTACATGATTACTTGGATACTAACTATTCCAACACTGGCACTCAGAAAGGCACTTACAGATTTAAGGTATTACCATAAAACCCAACTGAGGAGCATCAGAAATGCCTTCTGAAACAAGAGTATTTGTTAAGACAGGCCTGAGATCCCAAATGATCTAGGACTTGCTAAAGAGGTGTGTGCAGATGGAAGAGCACCCAGCACCCCTTCTTCATAAAAACCAAACCAGGCAGTAACTGTAGTGGCACTGGCCATGAAAACAGGAATTTCCAGGATAAAGAAGTTACTGCCATATCACCAGTCACACAACTGACACAGAAAATAAGGAATTTCTCAGATGACCACAATGATGTTTCAAACCTTTGCCATATTCTTACAGAATCCCATTTTACTTTGCTTGGAAGACCTTTTGCTTGGGAGGGACATTGGGGCATCCTTAATCCTTGGGTAAGAGGAAAAACATGGAGATTAAATCAGTGCTATTAGCAGGTTTTGGGGTGCCTTGCAGGAGTGACAAAGACATGGAGAACAAAGGGCTCACACATCTCTGCTATGTGCAGTTCTAGAATCCTAAAAAAATTAGGTTGGAAGAGCCCCACAGGCTGGCTGTCCTTTTGGTCCACCAAGGACACAGGAATATCTGGGACAGGCACTAACAAGCAGATATAGCATAAACAATGATGTCAAATCCTATTCATCTTCCAGACTCACAGAGATCTTCCACTCAAAAACAAAAAAAAGAGCCCAACACCACCTGTGCCAAGGGGATGTGAGAGCTGCAGAGCCTATCTAGACAAACTTGTCAATGTTTGTCAAAGTGAGCCACAAGAAAAAAGGACTTTTGGCTGTAGGACCTTGCCAGGAGCTTCATTGGATGGGCTGGTTCCTGTAGCTCAGCCTTAGCTAAGCAGGACCACCCCATAACCCAAAAAAATGACCACAGCTTTCTCCAAGTAGCTAAACCCCAAAAGGTTGAAATAAGGCATTGAAAGAAAGCTTCCCCTCTACCTCTGGCTGTGGTTACTTTCCTCATCCTTCCCTTCCTGCAACTGAGTCGACTGCTGAGTCTTCACAAAATGACAGAAAATATACCTGCATTAAAAAAAGAAATAAAAGCAGAAGAGAAGAAGAAAACACCAGGCCATGGTTACTTAAACCTGCTGTCAGCATTTCAGCCATAAGAAACATTGAAATGTTCAGGGCTTTGTCTGAGTTAATTCCTCTGTGAGAGCTTCTGCTGAAGCTTAGCAAGACATATGCACAGATATTTTGATTTTTTAAAAAATGAACCAAAATCAGTAAGAGGAAAGATGAAGTGGGCTCAGACAGTCAGAAACTATTGTTCCACCTTCAGTCAGCAGAAAACAGCTCAAGTGTATGAACTGCAGAAATGCCTGGATCCTAAGCTGAAGAGAAAAAGCTTTTTCAAAAAGTGTTTCTTAAAGTAGCTTTCTTTCAGAAGAGACAAAGGCAGATCCCAGCTGGAGAACAGAGGCTCTGGGTCACTCAAGGGCTGCACCAGCCCCACGAGATTCTTCAGACCTGCATTTCCCCAAGGACTTCCCCAGAGCTCTGAACATGAACAAAAACTGGGTTTCAAATCAACATCCCAGCTTCAGACTGTGCTCCAGTTTTATTGAGCCAGCAAAAGATGAGTAAATGAGGAAAGAAGAGTTCAGCTGAGCACCACCTCTCACATCTTCCTGATTTACACAAGTCAGGGTAAACCCTTCTCTGAACTCAAGAGATATCTCATCTCTGAATTACTGTGCTTTTTAAGAGGCTGAGGGCATTAGGGCATTCCCTGGGAAAGGAACAACACAAACCCACCAGACACTCAAGTGAAAAGCTCCTTAAGTGTGAACAAACACATCAAATGTGAAGCAAGGAGAAAAGGTGGGAGATCAAGTCAAAAAAGATAAAAGCTGAAGAGGAGAGAAGTCATGTTGCATAATGCTGGGGACAGAAATAGGCCTGATTTGCCTAAATCAATGAGAGCTATGAACAGGAAAATCAGGGCTTTAGTAGCAGGAACTCAAGGAAAAGTTAAGTTTGGCAGAACAGAACCATCAGTGTTTCAGTGGAAATGACTACCAGCCTGGTGCTGTGCTCAAGGCTGCTGGCAGGGAGGCAGTAATGATGCCTTCATATTTGATAACTTACCCAGACATAAATATCTTTTATTGTCCCCAGTTATAAATAACCTATTAGAAAAGCAACTACTATTAGCCAGGAAGATGCACAACTGACTGAAATCATCAAAACCTAAATTGTCTCAGCAGAAATAGAAGA
This sequence comes from Chloebia gouldiae, assembly GCA_003676055.1. NCBI lineage: Eukaryota > Metazoa > Chordata > Aves > Passeriformes > Passeridae > Chloebia > Chloebia gouldiae. The sequence continues at coordinate 253,548 of QUSF01000053.1, forward strand.
ACAAGTATCATGAAACTGAAAAGAAAAATCCCCATTGCTTCTTAAAGAGGGAAGTGGGAACCTGTGGAAGGAACACAGGTCAGAAATACTTCAGTGCCCACCCCTGGAGTGAACAGGGCAGTGGAAAACCAGGGCATAGAATAATCTCTGCTTCTCTTGCCTTTACATTCAACTTATGCCTGATTTTTCTTCACCTTAAAAAGGATTTTATTCATTTCAATTTGCAGAGGCACTGAGAAACTGACCCAGTTCACAAAGAACATTGTCTTCAAGCAGCCTATTCCACCTGCAAAGGCAGGGTCTCACCACCTGCTTCAATGGCCAGGAAATGGAGGCAGTGAACCAGGCAATTGCCTTCACAAAAATAAAATAATCAGTCCTAGGGTCAGTTTCTTACTTGAATTTGTAAATTCCAAATAAAAAAGGGAATAAATTCAGTTCAAATTGCAATGACTGACTTGATAAGAACTTAATAAAATGCTGACCACACAACCTGGGCATGTGAGCAATGATACACCAGCCTGAAGTGACAGAGCTCTGAATACTGTTGTCCTACTAGGTTGGGGACATCTTTTTGAGCACAAATCCTGATTTCCAATGCAAATAAAAGCCTGGCTTTGCTCAAGCCAGATTGAAACTTGGAGCCTGATGCAGCAATGGGCACCATTTCCAACTGAGTCAGCTCTACCTGGGAGCTGAGACAGACCAACAAGTCCCCTGTTGCTGTCCTTCTATTGATTTTATACAAAAGAACCAAATTTTGAAGGGTGATGCTTAAATTCAGGTTATGTGACTAGGAGCAAGAGGCTGGGAGCTGCTGTTAAAATTCAGGGTAATGCAAATTAAAAAGAAGAGTAAATTCAGAAGAGATGGACAACATTTCTTATAAAACATCCAAGAATTAACAACAGCGGTCACATAATAGTGACCACCTATTTAGGAGGATTCAAACAAGCCTTGAACACCTTCCCAACAGAAACATTCAAACTAATGAAGCAAACAGAAAAGGTGGAGACAAAAGCAGATATGAAGTTTTGGGAATGTTATAAATCCTGGTAATTTAGGGCCCAGCTCACTGATTAGGAGTGAGACCAACCTTCAGCAAGGCAGCAACAGGTCACTCACAACCTCTGTTGTTTTTCTCTTAAATCATCTCCAGCAGCAACACCAAGGCAACAGGCAGGCTTTTAGAGGGACACACACCCAGGAAGGGGGAGCTGCTGCTCCAACTCCACAAGAGCAGCCAACAAATGCTGGAGACCTTCCTTGGGGAGTGCCACAGGCACTGAATTGCTCACCAGGAATTTAACAGCTTGGATCTGCAAGTCACAGCCGTAGCAATCCCCTCTGTACCCTTTCCAAGCTCTTGCTCCTCCTCCAGAAGCGCCACCCTGCAGCACAATCCGTGCTGCACTGCCCTCCTCTGCACAAAAAAAGCACCCCAAACCTCGAGCTTCAGGATGTCGTGCTGCAGCTTGCGCTGGAAGTCCAGGAAGTGGGAGATGGTGAGCTTCCCCTTCAGGTCAGCCCCGAAGAAGTAGGTGGTGAGTGCAGAGCTGAAGCCGGTTTTGAGGGTGTTGCCCGTGGTGGAGCGGTCCCGGTGGCGCATGCCCATGCTGGTTTGGGAACGGATGATGCTCTGCACCTAAAAATCACAGGGAGGAAGGCACAATCAACACCATACCAGTCAAATGTCATCCTCCTTTCTTTTCCTCTTCAAACAAATCTCGGGAGATAAAACAATTCAAAAATTTGGCTGAACTTAAAGAGAATCGCAGAATGATTCAGGCTGGAAGTGACCTTAAAGACCTTAAAGTTCCAAAACCTTTCCATGGGCAGAGCCACTTTCCACTAGATCAGCTTGCTCCAAGCCCTGTCCAGCCTGGCCTTGAACACCTCTAAGGATGAGGAGTCCACAACCTCTCTGGCCAACCTAGGTTTTCGTTTTTTTCAGTCCATTTTTAAGAAAGAAGAGAATCAAGTGCTTAAAATGAGTTTTAGGAAACAATTCAGCCAGTTTGCAGATAATCATTCTACTGCTGATCCCACCCCTGGTCAGCAGAGCAGCTTCTTCCCAGCAAAATCCCAGGAGGTGGGAAAGCTGCAGCAAGCACAGAATTCACAGGATGATGAGGTTGGAAGAGACCTTTCAAGATCATTGAGTCCAACCCAGCCCCAATACCTCAACTAAACCCTGGCACCCAGTGCCACATCCACTCTGTTTTTAACACACCCAGGAATCATGGGGAAGAAAAAACTCTTCAAATGTTTTAGAGCTTCCACTCCTTTACTGATCATCCTTGTGAGCTCACACCAACCCCAGTAAGCTCAAAACATATTTCTTCCCATTCGTGGGGTTTTCAACCCAAGGGCCTCTCCTTGCTGCCTCTTGCACTCTGTGACAGCTGGAAGCTCCTCCATCCCTGGGGCTGTGCCACCCAGCACAAAAGGCTCCTCAGAAGAACTTCCCTACCCCACAAAGGTTGACCTTGAAGGATATGACAGCCTGAAAATCCAAGAGTGTGTTATTTTAAGGGTTCTGTGCAAATTTAAGGGGGCAGCCAAGCCAAATGCAGCCATATCCTCTCTCCTCAAGTATCTCATGGACATGGCTGCATTTGTTTTGGGAGTAGTGAGACCCTCAAATATCTCACTAAACTCTCACCAAGGTGATCTGAGTGATTATTGCTGGGTGATAAGCCAGGCTTGTTTTCTGTGTAGTAACTGATATCTTCCAACAAAAGGATTCATATTAAGGACAAGAAGTTTGAAAAAGGAGGGGGGAAAAAAAGTCACCTGACAACCCAGACTTCCCAAAGCTCCAGCAAACACTGCTGCTTTGCCATCAGCCTCTTCCCCCAGCAAAAATTGGGAGGAAGAAAAACAGCTGCCAAGAGCTCCAGCTGTCACAAGGATGCCAGAACCTCATTATTGTGGTATTCAGTGTGTTCAACTCCTTCCTAATGAGAGAGTGAGTGCTGAAACAGCCCCTAAGGGGATGCTCTGGAGGAAAACGCTGCTGCTGCTGCTGGGTTCACCTTGCTGGAAAGCCTGCATCCCAATCAGAGACTGCTGGCTGTTCTTCCACAAGGAAAATCAAGTTGAGGAGAAAATTCAGAGGAAAAAAAGGACAGAAAAGAGGTTCTGAGGCTTTTGGTTACTCTGATGTGAGGAAGGATGTGGGGTGACCTAATTGTGGCCTCCCAGTGCCTGAAGGGAGGCTGCAAGAAACATGGAGAGACTGTTTACAAGGGTTATGGCTTTACAATGAAAGAGAGCAGCTTTAGACTACATATTAGAGGAAATTCTTCTCTGTGTGGGTGGTGAGGCCATGGCAGAGGTTGCCCAGAGAAGCTGTGGCTGCCCATTCCTGGAAATGTTCAAGGACAAGCTGGATAGAACCTGGAGCAACCTGGGATAGAGGAAGGTGTCCCTGCCCATGGCAGGGTGGTTGGAATGAAATGATCTTTAAGGTGCTTTCCAACCCAAACCGTTCAGGAATTCTCTGATTTTTGCACTGTAAATAGCAACTCCTTAGTTAGCTTTGTGCTTTACTGTTAACTGTGAGCTCTGCATGCAGCACAGTTTGGAGACAAATATTTATAAACTGTCTGAAGCAAGGCAATTTAAGGCCAGCTTGGAAAACTGCCCCTGTTTCTACATGAGTGTTTGCCACACTGCAGACTGCTCCACAGAGCAGCTTTTCTTGGGTGTTATTTATATGGAATCCTATGGCTCTCTTTTCTTCTCCCATCTGTAACAAGTGTTGCACAGGTTGAAAATCCACCTGTGGGTACTGGAGCCAAAATTTAACTAGTCCCTGTTTTGGGTAATCCTTTCTATGCCCAGAAAGGCAGGCACCACTGCAAGGAGCTGCCCTCACCCACAGCTCATCAATTGTGCAAGGACATGGAGCTCTGAGATGCTCCATGATTTGTTCATATTTCAGCCTAAGTGTTTAGCATGTTTCATCTTTTGTACCAGATGAGGAGGAAAAAAATAAACTAAAATACTTAAAGGGAAATTACCAGTAACAGTATGTGCAAGTTTTCTACTTTTTAGCCAGCTTTTCTTTAAAAATAGAGGAGGAAATCAACAGTTTACATGCCAAAGGATGAAGAATTGAAGCAATACTGATGTAGGCACCACATTATTCAGGACTAAGCACTAACCACATGCCTCAACTGCATAAAATATCTGAAATCCTTCAGCAAGGCCTGAAGAAATGAAATGTTTTTTTATTAGGTAGTTAAAGCTTAGTCACATATTAACTAAATGACAGAAGTAATTTTTTTCCCGATGAGGTTTTCAAACAGCAGTGATAAGAGGGACCTGCTGTTGGCTGCCTCCAAAGAGAAGGTGTGAGGGAGGAGTAGGAAGTTCATTCCCACGTGCTCACAGCCAGCAGGGATGGAATGATGCTTCCCTGATGGTCCTTTTCTTCCCCCTCTTTTTCCACCCATTCTTCCCAAAATGATGTTACTCTTTTCAGCTGCTGCATAATACCTTGAGAGGGCCAGTTCCAGCTGCTCCTGCTAGGTAAGATTAACAGGACAGAGCTGCAAACTCTGCCATCCTGCATGCTCTTCCCAAGGCATTTCCATAAGCAGTGAAAAAGAGGATTTATCATATAAACAATTGTTTGTAATGTTTTATGCTTGCATAATGAGATATATGTGCCTCCCACTGGAGCTGTGTTTGCTCTTGCAGCAAATCAGTATCTTCACAGATATCTTCTCACTTTCCAAAACAGCTCCTTCATCCTCTTACTCTCAGCCTTCACCCAAATATTCTGATGTTAACCAGGAACTTTATTCCTTTCTATACAGGCAGTGATGCATGTAACCAGCTTAACAAAAATACCTTCCCCTTCCTAAGGATATTTATGTGACTTAATGCATGTATAACTTCCCCTGGCCTACTAGATGATTTGAAATAATTTAATTCAATTTTGTATCCTCATCTTCATAGTGATTAGGAAACATTCATCCTGTAGAAATGTTTCCTTTTCATTTTATGTGGCTCTAATAAAAAAGCCAAACGTGACACCTGTGTTAGTACCTTGGCATCACTGCATTTTTAGTAGGAGGTTAATCGTTCTCTGCTTTTCTTAAATTCATCTATCTCCAGAACTGATTTCATTTTAGAACATTACAACTACCATAAATCACCTTTTGGACTGTTCAATATGATCACATAGCTGCAGTGGAGTGGTATCTCCATGCACTGTGCAGACAGAAGGAAGAACAGAGATTTTCACTTGGGGGAAGGAAGGAACATGAACAAAACCCCAGGTTTACATTTCAAGCTGTCAAGTGAAGTGATATCAGACTGCAGATAGACACACTCCAGTCTCCTCAGAGTCCAAAGTGTGCATCTAAAACCTGCACTTACCCAGACATATTCCATGGCTCTGGAGCAAGCTTGTGATGATGACATCATACACACAGGTAATAATTTAAGGAGGATGACAGCAAAAGATTAGAAAGGGAAGATAATTCAACTGACCTCCTTTGCCACTAGTTCTTTCCATTTATAGCAAGTGCCCCAAGCATGACCTTGTAGAGACTCTTCTGCAGTTAATTACTCATTGAGCCAACTCATGAGTAAGAATCTGTCCCTGGATTCTCCAGGGCCGCTTTGTTCTTGGGTAGCACTTTGTAAATGCATTTAAGTTGCCTTTTATGAATAGCACACACTGGTGATTCAGGATGTGATTGCAGGGTGTTTATAAGTTCCCAATATCTTAAGGCTAGAAACAGGCAAGAAAAATCACGTTCTTCTGCCTGGGGAGGGCAAATCTTTTCCCCAATGACAGCTCAAGCCTTCAATCTATTCTCACTTGGACACAGCCATAAATCACAGCTTATAGGAAGAGCTCACCAGTATCAGACATGAAGGCTAAACTCATTAAAAAACCTGCAGCAAAGTCCCTGTTGATGAAGCCTTGTAAGTAGTAGAGGACTAATGAAAATATGTTCTCAATAACACATTTTTGGATTACACTGGAATAAGTGGATAAATTCTCCTCTGAAACAGACTTACCTTGGCTATTCTCTAAAGACAAAATTAAGAAATGCAGTAGAAGCTGTGAAGGCAGTAGGATCAAAATCCCATTTTATCAGTAGAGTGAAAAAAGTTCTTTGTCTACCTTGAAGGTGACTTTTTGCAAGGAAAATGTTACAGAGTCATAGAATGGTTTGGGTTGAAAGGGACCTTAAAGCTCATGCAGTTCCACCCCTTGCCACAGGCAGGGACACCAGGTTGCTCCAAGGCCCACGCAGCTGGCCTTGAATGTTGGTGACAAAGTCACAGGAAATCTCAAATTCTGAATCTGTACTGCTGGCTGTCCTGGTTGAATGAAAAATTTTCTCTAAGCATAAAAATGAAAGGCAGCAACAACACAGAGGAATTCTGTGCTCCTGGCTAAGATGACATAGCACTGATTGTTCAACTTGCCTGCTCAAACTCTTCCATGTCCACCTCGCCGTCACCGTTCAGATCAAACATCTTAAAGGCGATTTCAAAATTCCTCTGGGGAGCTAGATGAAAAACCCAACAAAACACAAAAACCAGTTAACAAAGATACAAAAGCTCAATAAAAAAAGAACACAAGTTCTGAATGACTTTATCCAAAAGCAATTTTGCCTAATTCTTTCAGTTTTAGTGAGGAAATGCAGCTCTAAGGAATCTCTAACTATAAATTTCATGGTGCTCTTTTTACCAAAGATCTTGACAAGGAGTTGTAAGGAGGAGATATTTCTGGAACATTTATTCTATTTACAGGTGGAAAAAGCTGGAAAGCAAGATGCCATCTGGTATTTCTAATGACAGTTAACAGAAAATGATGCTGCAGCAAGAGCTCCAGTCTGTTCCATGCAGTCGAACACCAGTTTGGCCAGAGGATGTTCCTCAGGCACTGCACTCTCTGTGCTTCCCATGGGTGAGGAGCAGATCTGGAATCTGGGCAGTTCTCAGCTCCTGCCTCCCTGTACAAATTTAAACAAATCATGACCACCCTCTCTCAGCCCAGTCATGACACTGAGATGAGGTGTGGGCTGGAGCTCGTGAGCCGAGACACCGCCGTACGTTATTTATCATTGCATTTAGTCTGTGCTGTCATGGTTTATTTAGTCAGAACTGCAAAAGCATCACTTCCCAGCCCAACCACGCTCTTCTCCCTGCATCCCACCACAGAATTCCAGTACATTTCCATTTTGGGCTCTGTAACCCATCACTGTTTGAAGCTACAACACAGCGTCACAATTTTTTCCCAAATTAAGTTAATATATGAGGAATTATCATGCTCTGCTACTTTCAAATACACACCTCCTACAGGATTTGTGGTGTTTGATGGGATTTCTAGGGAATCCTCTAGGTTATAACTAATGCTAAGGCTGTCATCTTAAGAGATCAGTTAAAACATAGCTCCTTTTTTCATTTCTCAAATCTAATGTAGATCACTGGTGAGGTTCAGCCCTCTTTAACCTCATCTGTGCAATCAAGTTTTAATATTTCCAGTGGATGCTCAGGGCATAATGAGTTTTTGCATCCACCCTTCTGTGGGAAGACATTTCCCAAACGGGGGTGGGAGAGGGGAGACAAAGAGGAATCACTCAGATAAAAGGACATGAATATGGAATTAACTGAACTGAATTTTGGATGTTTGTTACAGCTCCAGTTCAAAACCTTCACATTGTGTTTTCTCCTTGCTGTAATAAAGACTAGCACTTTATCAGGAAAAGATTCAGCAGACAGGTTAATGAGACCCCTTTTCCCAAACACTTTGTGCCCAAAATAGATGAATGAGGGCATTGGGGCTGATGGCAGGGACAGCCTGTCACTACCTGCTTGATATACACAGCACACGTGGTCCTGCTGTTATCATCCCTGCACTTCCAATTTCCCCCTGCCAATTACTCGAGTTTGGAATTCCAGACACCACGTGCAGGAGCAGCATCTCCTGTGACCACACCATGTGCTGGGTCATCCCCCCTTCCACCCACATCCCTGCTGTGCCTCCACACAGCTCCTCCCTCCTGCCTGCTGGGAGGGGGAGACCTTCACTCGCTGTCCCTCATTAATTCAGTGTTAATTGACCTGGGGACATCCAGCCCCCAGCACCACCTTCATAATCTTTCCAGTGATACATCGAATTTGAGGGATTAAGCCTCCTCTGTATCTATCCAGCATCTCCAGTGATTAATCCCCCATTTTCCTGAAGAGCAACAAGCTTCCAACTACCCCCTTAATATTTCAAGAACACATGCAATTTTATTGACTTTAATAGCAAGTACTGCATGAAAGCCTGGAGGCAATTTCTTCTTAGCCCCAAAATCTGGTACTCTGGAAATGGTGTTTCCTCTACGAGGAAGAGGAGGAACAGACAAAACTCTCATCTAGTTACAAGGTTCTAGAAAAAGAGTAGTCAATAAATATTTCTTACTCCATTTTCTCTACCAGGATATAATAATGTTTATTTAAAGATTAGTAAATTTTTTACTCCTTGTGAAAAACTGTCACAGGTAGGGGTTCCCCCCCCGCCCCTTTTAAGGAAATATATAATTCCACATCCTATTTGTGCAGACATGTGGTGAACAGAGTAGAATACGCACTTGACCCTCAAAAGGCCGTTTCTCTCCTTTTCCATCTTTAAACACACATTACCATAAGCAGTTTATCAAAGCCCCACAGGAGAACAACACCTCCAAAATTTAAATGAGCAGTTCAGCATCAAAAATCTGCAGGGTCAGTATTTTCTAAAGACAAGGAAGGGTGGCTTTAAATTGGCAAATTCAATTACTTCACTCCTTCAGCTAATAAATGGCATGGCTGGTTTCTTCCTTTGATCTACATATCCAGCTCCAATTACCTGTGATGACACTTCACTCCAAACAATGTGACCCTGAGCCAGAGGAACCGGAGGGCACCCAAGACAATTAGCTCATCCCACTCAGGAAGGAGCTCATCCCACTCCTGCTCAGGAAGGAATGTTCATTAGAGATGTACACCCCTGATGTCCAGGACTGGATTTATGGGGCCTGGTCAGATGATTTCTGCCTCTCCCCTTGGCTGTGATGCTTCTGGCCAGGATTTATGTAGGAAGAGTTGCCCTGACAGCAGCCAATCCCACTGCGCCCACCTTGCCCATTACCTCAGCTTGCACGACCTCCATTTCTCTTCCTCTTCCTGCACTTACATCCCTCAAACCTATAGATCACAAAAGCAGCAGACACCAGATTGCCCCGCTAAATTCAGCCTTTCCCTCCCTCTTTTATTTTGTCCTCCAAATTTTACCATTCCCAACTGCAGCATCTCTAAATTTCCCCACTGCCTCCCTAATTAAGATGCCTCCAAACAAACCCAATATTCCTCCTGCAGTGGTTTCCAAAACCATTTAAAGGACTGTTTGGTTTTCACATGGCCTGATGCCTGTCTTGATAAGGGAAAACCACCTCTGGATTTCCCCCAAGTGCTCTGCTGCATTCCCAGCTCTGATTGTAGAAGCTGTCTCTTTGCCATCCTTTTCGATATTATTAAAAATAGAGACTGTTTCATTGCAACTGATTTCCCTTGGGCAATGAGACAGGAACTGGTCAGGGCAGCTGCAGTTTCTTTTTCAGTTTTATTTCTACCTTTAGATATTCAGGAGGATCCTCTAAATCATTAACATGGAAGCATGGAATGGTTTGGGTTGGAAGGAACCTTAGAAATCACTATTTCCAATCCCTTCCATTAGGCCAACATGAGTGAAAACGTGGTACTGAAACCCACACCACTATCAGTGAACTCCTAGCTTACAGACATGTGGAATGATCCATATATATAGACCTAGACATAGATGTATGGAAAGGCTGAAAGGATCCTTTAGATCCATAACTCCATCAGCTCTCCATGCCAAGTTGCTTTTTCAACTAACTCAGGATTTAGCACAAAGAGCAATTAACATTTTTCTTCATTCATTTGTTCCAATCAAATATTTGGGGACAGAAAAAGAGCAAGTAAAGCAGAAGGCAAACACAGAAACATTACACAGGTAAGTGTCCTCCGCCAGCAAACAAATAACAAGCAGCAGCACTGACCACATGGAAAAAACCCACTTGGATCCAGCAGGACAAAGCCCTTGGGAAGCTCTGAGGGATGAGATGGGTTGATTAGGCATCTTTATGCCAATTATGCCATTTTAAACTATTTTCAATTATTCAATGGACCAATTTGCAGCACTCAATTGCTCTTTACAGCCCTGTACTCTCAGCAGAAGCAAAGACATTAAAAGCTCGCTGATGAGAAAGCCCACATTTCCTTGGCTTTGTGCTCATTTGGGATTTTCTCTTTCCCAAAAATTCAACATTCCACACTTGGAGACGCCTCTTAGTGTATCTTGCCTTCTGGCCTCCAGCAGAGGAACTGCATTTTAAGAAAACCAAAGTCTTAACACACTTTTGGAGAGTACCCATTGCTCCCTCCTCAAGGAGCTGGGAATTTCTTTGCCAAAACAGGGTGATTTTTTGGTGATGTTACTTAGAAGAAGCAAACACCTCCGAAAACACTGGAATGTCTTGTCTTTTGGTGGGAATTTATACACAAAGGAGTTCATGACTCCCAAGGCTTAATAACTCCCCAAGCAACTCTAGTGTGGGAAGAAGGATCAAGAACTCAGCTGGGAAAAAAAAAAATCAGTCATTTGGAGTTAAATATCCTATGGTTGCTTCTATTCCATTTATCCCCAAATTAAGAAAAATAGATGGGCAAAGGCCACAGTATCCTGAAAGTGACTCAATCCCAGATTAAGAGTCCTGAAGCAGAGACAGCTATCCATAGAATACAGATGGCTGAACCCCTGCTGCAGTAAATATAGGGGTAAAAACCCATTAAACTTAATGTTGCAGATATTTTCCTTTCATTACTATTCCACCATTTCAGAAAATGAATCCAAATCATTCCAAGTTGGGTTTTTTTTTCTAATGTTAATCAACCCAGAGATGTAACTAACAGGCAGCTAAAAAACTGAGCCCACAGCATAGACACTGAGCCACAATATCATCAGTTCTAAAGGAAAAATGGGTTATTTCTTCTCACAAAGAAGGATCAGAATTAACTCTGAAATAATGCAAGTGCATCACCTTGGGATATCAGGGAGAAATTCTTCCCTGGGAGGGTGCTGGCACAGAGAAGCTGTGGCTGCCCCATCCCTGAATCCCCCATCCCATCGCACCACACAAATCTAAGGGATGAAGACATGAACAGAGGAAAGCCACGTGAAGGATTCAGGCTGACAGAGCCTCCCATGCCACAGTCTGAGTTTTCAAATCACTTGGGAACATCCCCAACTGCCAATTGTGAAAATTCATTCCCATTTCTGTCCTTCAGCATGGCTCAAGTGGAACGCCAAGCCAGAGAGCTCTCCCTGTGCTAGGAAGCAGCCAGGCTTGTGTTTGGAAGCTGGGATATTCCTTGGAAGATGCTGCTCAGATACATCTTGGAAATGCCACACAGCAGTGACTAGGCTGGCAGAAAGGCAAGAAGACATCCTTGCTCCAAACAGTGAGGGTGAGATGGACCCATGGAGGATCTGGAAAGATTGAATATAAAATTAACATGAACAGGACTACAAACAAAAATAGTCCTACAAACTCAAAGCAACCTTCTCTTGAGGAAATGGGCCCGGTGGCACTGGGCACAGCTGGATTACCCCACCACTGGTGAGGTAACAGATTTCACTCATGGCAGGGATGGGGCTGCAGAATTTCCTGTCAGCCAGGAATAATTTTTTCAAAACAGTCATGGGCCAAAGGGATCCTGGAGATCCCAGTGTGGGAGAAGATGTCCCTCCATCACAGAGACACGCACAAAGCTCAATATCTGGCCAGAACATAATTTCCAGAGTCAGATGGCTTGAAATTTCTTCCCTATACACAGGACAGAAAAAAAAACCAGAGGTGAATCTATCCTAAGCGAGAGTTACCTGCTGTGATGGGAGAAGGAGATGCAGATCTGCTATGAGAGCCCTGGCAAAAGGCTAATTATTGTGGCTTCAGCTAATGTCATTTAACCCTCCTGCCAGGAGAATTAAATCCAGACACAGCAACAGTCCAACTGTGGAAACAACACCAATTTATTCTTTTAATGCCCAGCTCTCTTCAGTACCTGTTACTGAAGGCAGAATTAGTGTGCCTTGGCAATGGACCCCATTTGCTGGGAAATTGCAGTCACTGGTGATGGAAAAGCTCTTTTTCTCCTTCTTCCATATGTTTTGCAAGTTTCAAAGCAAAAACCTCTTTGGTCTGGGAAGGCATTGTTTTCCTATAACAATTCAAAGGATCCAAGGGAAATTCCATCAGAATTTACTCATTTTTCTACCTCTGCCCCAAAACATGAGAAGCAGCTGAAGCAAGAGAAGCCATGAAGTTTCCTCAAGGCCCCTCAGCTCTCATTGCCTTTAACAGAAGAACAGAAGGCTGACTTTCTGAAGCAGCTAAAAGCCATTTTATTAGTTCTTTTAAAAAGAAAATTCACAGAAACATGGCAACCGAGGAGAACAGACAGTGCTGGAGTGAGGAATGGCTCGTAAATAAGATACGGTGACAGACTCATTTTCTGAGCAATGTGCAAACAGCTGCTTGAGAGCAATATGAAATGAAGCCTCCAGCCCTCTCTCCTCCTCTCACTCCCCATTGCACAGAACTTAGCTGGAGGGAGCTTCAGGTCAAGCTGCAAATACAACTGAAATGAGGGTTTGGGGAAGTACTCCCAAATCCCGGCTGAGCACAATCACACAGAGCCCTCGGGGATTCTTATTTCCTGAGGCTCTCATTGACCAGTCTGGAGTCCAAAGAGCCAAACCAGACCATGATGGATCTCTCCCCATCACTCTCCCTCCTGCTTCCCCCTCCCAGACCCAATCTCCCATTCCCCCTTTTGATTATCCTGCTTAGTGCTCAATATGCCACCTTCCTTTCCCAGTATTTATTTGTTTTTCTATTTGATGTAATCTACAGCTCCACCTTGTCCAGATATTCCTTAATGTTTGGATTATTTAAACAACACACGGAGAAAACCAATATTGAACTGTCACATTTAAGATTTACTTTCATCATTCTATTTTATTTATTTATAAATAAGTAGTCTATTTATTTATTTCTTTGTTTTATTTATTTATTTCTAGGGAAAAGAACCCAATCAGGAACTATTGGATTCCTGCAAAGCAATATCCACTAGTCAGAGTAAACCAGTGGGGTGCAACAGTGAGTTTTTTGTTTAGCCACAGGGTAAGGTTTGGTTGGGAGTTAATTTTACAAAAGCAAATGCTTTAGAAATGAAACCCAAACTCTTCCTCTGGGGAATCTCTGTTTAACAGGAGCTCCAGAGAAATTCCTCCATCTTCAGTAATCATTTAGCAAACTCCCCAAATGTCTGTAAGTCAGCCTCAAAGCCCTGAATTTTCTTTTTCCTTTTTTTTTAAATTTCCTTTTTGAAAGCTCCTGCCTTGCCCACCTTTCACATGGCTCCTCAAAGCCAATTCTGTCTCCTCATTAAGCTAACTCCCCTGTAATTGTGGACACGCTCAAAAGCCCAAGAACAAGAGGAATAAAACCCTGTCACCCCCTCACAGCCCCCAAAACAAGGCTGGCTGCTCCTCCAACACGAGATGGTCCTTTTCTTTTATTCTCACAACAAACAAGTTAAAGCAGAGCAAGAACAATTTCTCTTACTGCTGCCTGTGGAAGCACATGAAATTAATTTTGCGCCCTGTGTACTTGATTAAGGGGTTGTTCACCACCAGCACAACCATAAAAACAAGGGCAAGAGTGTTTTCCAAACCACACTCAGTAATGTGATACCAGAGGTTTGAGAGTTCATTGTCATCTGTGGAGGTTCAGATGAAAAGCCCTCATTACACACAAATGTAATGTACCTGAGATCATTTTGGCACAGCTCAGATGAATGTAAGAAAGGAACAGCAAAGATCTTAAGAGCCAGTTTGGAGACTCGGTCAAATAAAAAAAAACAAATAAAAGTCACAAAACAAATTCCCTGGCTTGAACCAGCTGTATCTCTCTGGTTGTTTTCACAACATGAAGGTCACAAACAAGTCTGTCCCTGACAGGTCCATTTGACAACAAACAAGACCGTGAGCATTGCTGCTTCCCAGGAATAGATCCTCTGTAAATGAAGAGCTGCTTCTCATGTCTCCTGTTACAACATGCAAGAGCATGGGGGGAGAATAAAGCACCCGTTGCTGTGACAAAGCATCAGTGATTAACCCAGATGACTCCCTGAGCAGCACTGGGCAGGCAGCACTGGGCTCTGCAGCTAACTGGGGAGCATCCAGTTTTTTAATTCCACAGATCAGGTCAGCATGGAATAGATACTTACAAGATTGGATGGCCAAGTTTTCTCTTTCTAAATCTGAAAATAAAATGTCTCAAATTCATTTGGACAGTGGCTTATTCACCCTTACCCCACTTTTTCTAATGGGGCTGAGAAACTGCCATTGACTTTCCTTCTATAACACAGCACCTCCCAAGCAGTCAGAGAAGGCCTACAAATGAGGTTCTGAGCTTGACTTCCACGTGAAGAAAGTCTAGAAATGCCATTTGACATTATCAAAGGCTTCAGTTTCACTGGTTCTTGGCCAGCAAAGCAAACTTTTCAGTGCTGGCACTCAGAGGGCAGATGACTTTGCTGGAACAGATTAGCAGATCATGGAAATACCACAAATGCAAGTCAAGGGCAGCAGAGTGAAAAGACAGAAGGTATCTAATGATACTGGTTGTAATGTAAACAGCTTAACTTCCCTCCTCGTTGGATTACATCACTCAAAAACCTGAGCTCACCCAAGTGAAAATACAGCTGGAAAAGGGAGTTTGGAGAGGCGTGAAACCAGTGAAAAGCTGGAGATCTGTGTTCGTCCAGATCCAAGAGAATATCACATGAACACAACTCAAGAACACATCTCCATTTACAGATCTGAACAGCAGGTCAACTGACTCATTAAAAAAAAATTTGTCACATTTCAAAATGAGAAATAAATCTTCAGAAGTCATCAATCTGCTTGTCTTCCCGAAGCACTGGAAGCTCAGGCTAGACCAGATGAAGCAACAGCAATTGCTCAGCTTGAGTTGCAGGCAGTCAAAAGGTCTTTTAGGGAAATTCATGTCAACAAGCTTATGAACCCCAAAAGTTTCAAAAAACCAGGAATTGCAGGGAAAATCCCTGCTGTACTTACTGGAAAGGACCGTGGTGAGGAAGATGTAGTCGGAAAAAGAAATGAGTCCGCATTCTCCAAGCGCGTAGAAAATGCTGTCCTCGTCAGCAAACTTCTCCCTCTCCTGGGATAACTTCTGGTCATCCACCCGAGCCACACCCCAAAAAGAGCACAGAAAGCACCAGATTAAACAAAGAAATGGAAGGCTTGTTTTGTATCCTTAGCACCAACAAGCCATTCCATGGACACACACACCCCTACTATCTCCATCCATATCCAGAGGACCTTTTCCAGCCTTTGGATCTGATCAGAAAAGTTCTGCAAAGATTGGTGCTTGCCCATCTCAAATGAGGATAAGGAATTGCATGGGATTCCTTTGTTGGCTCAGCTCAGCTGAAATAAACATAAATAAAACTATGGCCATTTTGCTTAAAATCTTTGAGATTAGTGATAAAAAACTTAGACTTTAATACAGGATTCAAAGAGGAAATTGTATTTCACTGACAGCTTTTTAGTTAGACTCTGCTGTAGAAAGAAGCCAAGAAAGGACTATTTGACATGAATATAAAGTCTGATCAAATTATTCAAACTGTGTGTGTGTGTGTGTGTGTGTGTGTGTGTGTGAGCTCGCAGGGAGGACTGGACCTGAAACCCCCTCTTGCTCCAGTTCTTTTCCATTTATCAGCTCACAATATCTTACTAAGCTAAAAATTCCAGTCCCTTTGATCCGCAGAACCCCCAAAGGCTGAAAAGGATCCACAAAACTGTTAGGGAATCCACACTGGTGACCCACTTTAAGGACACAGTAGGAGGAGAGACACACACACACACACACAGAGGAGAATTAAATTAATACAAAGGAGAGTAGGGGTGGGTGAGGTTATTCCATGGAAACCAGGCCATGCAAGCACACGCAGGCACGGTGAAAGCAAGGCTGGATTTAGGACTGGTTTTAGGAAAAACCACCAACAAACAGCACCACACGAGGGTCCAGCTACACAACTGTCCCCCACCGTTACCTCTGTCTAGCGGAGATCCCATCATATACAAGATAAAGGAAAGAAAACTGGTTAACCAACAATAAAACAAGCAGGCAAAACATCACATCAAGTTGAACGGTTAGGCTTGCCAAGAGCAAGGAAAGTCTGGAGCAACCAGGTGGTTGCTGTGACTGGAAGCCTATGGAGATATCCCAGCAAGTGTTAGCTCATAGCTTCTCCACTGCCTGCAGCTGATGTCTCTCATCCACCTCAAGTTTTTGGCTTTTTTTTTTTTAATTATTTTTTTGAGAGAGAACTCACCATTGTATGTGATTGCAGAGTGGGGATGAGCTCAGCTAATAATTTAGATGAAAATTTAACCTGTATCTGGCTTGGAAACCACAAGAAAAGAGACAAAAATAATCATATAGATCACAAAAAACCCACAGTTTCCAGGGAAAAAGACTTTAGTCCTATTGATCACATAAAATTATTCCCAGTAACTCTGCCTTTACCACCTGGAGAACACCAGGAATTTAATAAGAGTTGAGTCACTACCAGCAGACAACATGCTAATGGCCTTCATTTTATGCAAGATAACAGCCATTTATGCTTATGGGGTACCAGGTTGAAATATCATTTCCTCAAAAAATGGTTTTGCTTCCAATTCCATCAAGATGGATCCAAAGCAAAAATAACACTGATGGTGATGTGAAGAACAAACATCTGGTTTTCCTTTGAACCACAGGCAGATCTGGGGAGAAAGCAGCTCCCTGTGACTGGTGCTGGAGGTGTTGCCAGCAGCATCTCACCTGCTCCTGTGATTTATTGCCTCTCCCTCTGATTGCCTCTCTTGGGCAGCATTGATCATAATCTAGCTATTGGCAACTTGCTTGAAGAGGCCCATGAAAAAGTTTCAGAAGGTGGTTTATTAATTTTTATGGGTTTCTTTGCTGCACTTAAAATTCATAGTCAGCATCAAACAGCTCAAAATATTCCTCATAAGAGGAAAGAACATTCATAGATTAGCAATAAAAAAGGATATTAAGTTAGTCTCTGAAATATAAAGACAGGTGGGAGGGAGAAGCATTTGCCCATTTGCACCTTCCTTTGAGCAAACATAGTAAAAAAAGTTTATTTATTTATCTTAAAACCAGCAGCTACTTGCCACCAACCCAGGGAACACAAGCTGTAACTGCAGTGCTCAGCTGCCTGTAGCTCGTGGAAAAGGGAATTTCTCCTGCTGATTTTAAGGGAAAATAACAACTGCCCTGATCAATCAGATTTTCAGGTTCCCAGCAGTAGAACAGAAGCTTAAAAAATCTCCCAACTCTCCCATTCATTTTCCTCTGTCTCAGTGAGAAGCTGTGTGATTGCTTTCCATGAACTTAGTGGGAATCTCACCTCACCCCTCTGTGGGAAGGCTCAAAGCATCCTTCTCCCAGGAGCTACTCCCCACCATTAAATGTTACTGCAAGAAATTATATCTAAGTTCCAGGAAAAAAATAATATAAAATAAATCTAGCTACCTATTTCACAAAGCACAATGTGAGCTGTTGTCACCCCTCAAAGTTCAAGGTGACTGACCCAAAGTCAGTCCTCACTAACATCTCAAACCACCCTTTTCCACACACCACCTTCCTTCCAGCACACTCCCATTCAGCCAGAAAGGTAATGCATGGTATCAGAACACCCAGGCAAAAATCCCTTTCCAAACCTCCACCTTCTTTTAGAGACAAGTCATCTCCACAAAAAATTATCCACACCCTTTTGTATCTGAGCACAAAGTAATTCTCCAAGTGTTCAGTAAAAACAGCTAAATGCCTTCCATTCAGCATTTTTTCCATTTTAAATCCACTCCCAAAACCAGAGTAATTGGTTAAGATCATTCAGTACATCCCAAAAAAACCCATTTAAACCCGAGCATTCACAAGTGAGCAAGCCATGGGGAACACTTTACAATTATGATATATTTTTTAATCAAGCAGTAGATTCATATTTAACAAGCACACAGACAAGCAGACATCCAAATTAACATGTAAAAAGAAAAAGAAATCCAAATATCTCACTGCTTTTGGCACAAGCATGGCTGTGTAAGTTCAGTGAGAAGCCACCAGTCCAGTCTCAATGGAACAAAACTTGTGACAGGTGTACAGGCAGATTCTCTTACAGTTCCAGACACTGATGACAGGTCAAAAAACTGACTCAAATTCAAGATACAGAGCTTGCTTTGCCCTTCCCAACTCAGGCTCCAAGCTCAATCAGCATCAAGATGTGGCTGAACAGATCAATGCAGTGACCAAGCTTCCCCAAACCCACGTGCCAGAGGAAAGTCTTGTGCTGCATGCAGGCAATTCCCCAGAGTTCTTTATGTACAGGCTGGCTGCAAAGCACCCAAAGATACATCACAAATTTCACATATTCCACCCCAAAACTGATGTGCTGGAGCCTCCCTTAAGTTAAGGACATGGTAAAGCTTCCAATAACAAGGATTGGTGGAAAAACCCCATGGAATCCTTATGTCCCTTGCCAAATATTACCTTTATTTTGGATTTTAAAATTGTTTTCTCAGGGCTGAGTGAGGAGTGAAATGTGGTAATACTGAATTATGCAAATCTGAAAAATAAGGGTGTATTTTTACACATGGAGGGATGCCTTCTCTGCAGAGGCAGAGATGGGCACACGGTGCTGCTGCTCCCACTCCTAATGCAGGTCTAGATAAACCTGATCACCTAAATCCTGGCAGCTGCACTTCATCTGGCATTCCAGAAACTACAGCATTTAATTTGGGAAGAACACATTTTTGGGAAATCCCTCAGAGCTGCCAGTTTGGGTTTCCATCTGGAGAAGGAAAGGACATTTTGGGCATGTTTATTCCTATAACTTATGTTTCAGCACCACATTTGCACTTCCATGAACCAAAGCTTCAGGAATTTATCAACCCAATGTGACCACTTCTGCCTTCCAAAACAACAATAAAATAAATATCCATAAGAGATAATGGGTATTTGTCCAAAACCAGGAAGCAATTCTGTCAGTTAGCAAGGGATTTTAGATGAAGAATAAACCACCTTTTATTTACAAACATCACTGTACTCGGTTTGTTCCTTTTGAACAGAAACATTTTCAGGTGACCAATATTGTACTGAGCAAATACAAACCCATGAGCGTAGAGTGAAGTCACCTGGATGCAAAGCAATTCTCTTTCAGTCCCAACTGACCACCTTCAGTTATGCAAAATATTAAAATAAGAACATCTATTAATGTGTTTCTTTCATGGTTAACTGTAGGCATGTAGGAAAAAAAGTCCCTTTTGTTAGCAGGACAGGTGTGGATTACTGCAGCTTTTCCCAAGCAGGCTGTTGAAAATCCAGGGAAATATATATTAAGAGACTTGATAACAGACAAGGGAAAACCCTTAATAAATTCCAGTGCAAACCAGCTTGCTGTGGCAATTAAAAATATGAATGCTTTTAACTCTGTCTGCATCAAAACACTGAATCAAAAAAGGGAGGATTTTACACTTGGCTCATTTTTTTTAAGATTTAAGTTTAAAGAGTCAAAGCCATGTATCTAGAGATTTCAGGCACCTCGCTTTGAGAAAACCGAATAAAGAAATAAAAAGGCTTTCAGGATCAGATTTTAAAATTGAGCCTTTCGGCCCAAATGTTCAAAAGTCCTTTAGGGAAAAAGAGATGGGAGAGGTCCCTCTGCACTATGAAACGGACAAAAATGGGACTTTGGGGAAAATTAAGGGATTTAACAGTTTTTAAAGTCAGTTCCATAAGGTGGATGCAAAATAAGTAATTTGAATTGCACTGCCTGGCTTTTTTATATCACTTTTTCTACATCATGAAATAAGAAAATAATGTTGGAGGCTGTGATGAAAACAGCACAAAGACCTTTTGAAACTCATAAACCTCTTTTAGACATGGGAAAGCTCACATTATCTGGAGCCACTAGGAATGATAATTTCCTATGAAGTCTGCACACCAATACCAGCAAACACAAACAGGTTCTCCATAGCAAATCGTGGTGGCTGAGTGCTGACCTAAGAAAATGCTTAAAATTTACTGTTAGCAGATAATATTGCATATTCGGCAGATAATACCTTTCAAGAGTATATTTTAATCAAGAGGTTTTAAAACCTTTGGATTTTCAGGGGTTATTTGATCTGTGTATCTACAGAGGGGCACAAAAATACAAAGTTGGACGTGGGTGAGGCTGTCCTGCATGTTCTCTCACTCTAAATTCGAGCACATCCAGAGAATGAAAACCTGGGCAGCAATTCTTACTGCAGGTGGACTCCTGTGACTGGAAAGAGAAATTTGCATTCCCTCCCTTCCAGCAAAGCTGTAAATATTCAAACCACCTTTCAAACAAAGGGCACCTGAAATGCAAGGCCAGCATTCTGTACAACCCAGAAAATCAATGACACAGACTCTCCCAACCCGTGGCAGGCAGCAGAGCCACTCATGCAAGGGAGAAACTCCTGCAGGAAAAGCAAATATAAAGGCCTTGAAAAGGGACAGTCTACACTTGTGCTCCCCTCTGCAGGGTAATGAAATCACAATCTGCAGGACCTCTGGGGCATTTTACATGGAAATTTAATGGGGAGGATTGAAATTAGGGTCCTTGATGGCCCACATCAAGCTTCTAAAACGAGCTGTTTTGCCACCTTTGAATTTAAACGGCTGTTCAGGTCTTGGATGGAAATTGGGATGCTGCTCTCCCTCATCTCAGCCTGCATGACCAAGATGAACTCACTGTGTTGCTCCTTCTCTCAAGCAGAAATCCCAGTGTGAAAGGACACAAGGAGGAAAATAATAATTCTCTATAAAAAGTGATTATTAAACATTGGCTCAGTTGATGAGGTTAGGGCTGTACACTTGGTACTCACCACCAAAATCTTGTCAATTCTTTCCCTCTCTCAGTCTTTTTTTTTTTTTTTCACCTGCTTCTCCCATCCAGATTTGACCTCCTTGTGGAGCCAAGTGAGTTCAAGCATCTCCTAAAGCATTCCCTGCCACCCTCTCCCTCCTAACACCAAGTCACCCAAGGACAGAGTTCTCAGAGCTTTGTTTTTGTCCCTCAAGTATTAAGCATTAAGCTAACACAAGCAAAACTACCAAAGAAATTAAAGCTACAAATACTCCAGAATCTATTTTTGATTAAAAGACTGCATACACCCACTGAAGGCTTATTACCAAGTTGTTTATTTTTCCCTAACTTTCCCTATGGATTTCATTAATGTCACAAAGCTACAGGGCAAACTCAAAGTGCTTCCAGATATTTTCCTCTTTACTTACTAATATTGAATGAACTCCCCTTTGGTTTCTAGTTCTTTTTCCTACAAAACATTTCAAGAACTACAACTAAGTATCTACCACGTAACAGATTCTTTAATACAGTTCAGTCTACATAATTCTGTAACTTGAAAAACTCAAGTTTGCAAATGTAGCCTTTCCCAAACCTGCACACCTTCAGATAGATGACATTTCCCCAAAGCATTTGGCCAGGGAATCAAACTAACTTTGTGGCCTCAAGGGGAAAACACTATTTTCCAACAGAGCCAGCTCTATCACAGTCTCATCAAGCTGCAGAATAAGACAGAAGCCTCAGAGGACACTGTCGAACCAGGAGGGCAGGCAGACACACATCTGAGCTTTGCTCAAAGCAGTTCCTGTTAATAGAGCCAGGTATTAATGGTTACCCTGAGGACTGTTCTCTCCACAAACCAAACTCAGGTGCTCTGAAATAAACCCTGCAGGCTGAGGATCAAGGAGAGCACTCAGGAGTATTTATGAGAGGAGCAGGGGGAAGAGGTGAGCGTACACTGTCCCCTTCACATGAAAAGTGCATATTATGAGGTCTGAAGCACAAACTAATCAAAGCACATGCTGTCTGCTTTGTACCTGCCAGAAATCCTGGTGGGAGGGGAGGTTAGAAAAAGGAAGAAAATGAGGGAATGCTTGGTTACACCAAAAAAACCCACAAACCAGAATTAGAATAAAGACAAGTATCAGAGATATTAGCAGCTGGAGGAAACACCCGCCGGGTACCTGGAAACCAGAACAAAAGAGGACAAAGAACAACCAGAGGATTTTAGTAGGAGCCCTGTGGAAACGAGCAGAATTAGGGATACACAAAGATAACAGCAAATAGAGCTTTGTCAAAGCCAAAATACACAAATGTTTGGTAGAGAAGATAGGATTATCTACTTGTTCTGTACCTAAAGCAGCCCAGGTGCTCACAGGGATGTTTGTGCACTGTGTTAGAAGCAATTAAGGATTTTCTCTGACGAAATCCAGTTTTATTAAAAACAAACCAAGAAAAGAATTTGCACATTTCGGCATCCACACAGGTCCCAGCAAACAGAGAAACATCAGAACTAAATGAAGCAGCCGGGAGTGCCAAGTTTGGCTGGGAGGGAAAAACCAACAAGCAAAGAAACCAACCAACATGGACAGGGTGTCAGCAAAGGAAGGCAAGAACACAAAAACCTTCTCAGCTCAGCTTGGCTGATTATCTGCAATAAACTGCATCTCTGCTTGCTTCCACAAAGCCACAGGCAAGGATTTTGTCTCACCACTTCCTTACAACACTTTTTGAGATGGCAGAGGGATGTTCCTACAGATCAGTGTAAGGTTATTATCCATGTAAGAAGGTGCTTCCTGGTTATTATGCAAATAACTACCTGTGCTGAGATCAGAGGGTGAAGGAATTTAAAAGCAGGGAATCTGAAGTTGGACAGTGACATTTCCCATGGATTATGCACCAGAATAACTAAACACTTGAAGGTGTCTCCAAGTAAGCCATAACCCAGCCTCACCAGCTCCAGCTCGGGACACATTCATTTCAAACTCTGTCACAACAGATGCTGGCACGACCTCACACAGCTGGATTTAGAGGACTCCTTACCTGTTTTCATTGCATTTAACCTGGAGAAAATAGCAAGTGTCCTCCAAGTGCACCTGCACTTTATGCTGTTCTTTACTGAATTATGATACTGGCTTTTGGTAAGGCAACATTTATAGCTGCATCCTTTGGAATTAAGATTTCAGAGGCACTTAAACCTCCAGGGAGCTCAGAGCTCTGACCCCGTGTTTGGCTCCTGAATGACAGTAGGATTTTAGGCTTGTCTCACTTGCTGCAAGTTTGGGTCTATGGCAGCTTGTCAAACTCTGCTGGGAGCTCCAGGCAAAGCCCATCCACAGAGCAAAGGATCCTAGAAATTTCAGCTAATAAATCACAGCTCCTTTCCTTCCCACTTTTTCAAACCTGTGAGCAAGATCCTTCAATCCACCAGGAAAGCATGGTGCATCTACCTCCAGTCTGCTCCTTGGGGATTCTCCCCGAGTACTTTTTTCAACTCTTCTGCTCCTGAGATGCTCTTTAAATCATCTGGAAAGAAATCTGCCTCCTGAGCTGACTCCCAGCAAGTGTTCTTTAATGGACACATACCTTCAGGTCAGGGAAGCTGAAGATACTCATTGCATTGGTCCATGATATGACCCTGCATTATCCAGTGGAAGTGAATTCTAGAGATGTTTTACTGGCACTTAGAGGCACCATTTGAAGTATTTCCCATGTCCTTCACCTTGCCTGGCATTACTTTATGGCACACCCAAACATCTAGAGAAGTAAACATAAATGCTGGCAGGAAATACTTAAGTCATAAATTTAATTAGAGGGCACTGAAAGCCTCTCTAATTACTTACTGCAGGAGGGGAAGCTGTTGCTGGTAGCTCAAAGGCTCTTGCTCTTATTGAGCAGCAGTAAGGAATTCTCCCCACAGGAGAAAAAAGAGCAAGTCAAGTGTATCCTCATTAACCTAATAAGCCATCTAGAGTGGGGCTTTTATTTCCTAAATAGGCCAGAGGTCTCTTAAAAACACTCCAGCTCACCTTCACCTTTCCACCAGGATGCACTGCTGGAAGCTCAGCTGGGGGACACCTGGGATCTCCCGTGCTGGTTCACCAGGGTGGATATGCAGCTCACAATTCAGAGCAATAACATGAACAGCATTGTTTCTTTGGGTTTTTTTTTTTTTTGAGAGATGAAGCTTGTCAATCATTAATGCATATGCCAAAAAAAAAAATAGAGAGAGCACGAGAAAAGAAAATTTTAAACAAACTCTGCATGACAACTTACGTAACGTTAATGAAGCTTATGCCAGGTTAGATGTGCTAAAAAATCTCTACTACTTAGTGAGAGCATTCACATCACTAAAACATGAGTTACTTCTCCTACAGATGGGTTAAAAATGCATTTGCCTTCCCACAGCCAAATGCAAGAGGGAAGAGACAGTGGAAACACAGCAGACAGTCATGGTCTGGGCACCTCCACACCCTGAGAGTGTGTCTGTTCTCACATCAGCCTTTTGCTCAGGCTCCATATGAAATGTCTGTAAGCTGATTAATACCTTTTTTCTACTCTGAATGAATAGTAATCAATGCCTCTTTCCCCCTACTTTGCTGAGCTTGCTTCCCAAGGGAAGAAACCACCACTCTTAGACAAAAATGGAGCCACAGGCTGCCTCCCTGTACACGCTCAGCCCAAAAGCATGAGCCTGTGCTGGCACACACATCTGACCAAAGGTCTGTGCTGCCTGAATGTCTCCAGGGTTTTTGGTCTTGCATGAGTGAAGAAAAAGCATTTAGGCTCATATTACAGGAGCATTGTTGCCATTAATAAGGCAGTAACATCTACCTCCCTCTCCAGTAACTCTATAAATTATCAGTAGGAAGAAGGAGGGGCAGGAAGAGGGGAAAAAGGTGGATTTTATCTTCTCACAGTGGCATTCAGTCACACGCACAGCAAGCTGGCTTGGAAACCCAACAAAAGCACAATACAGAGGCACATCACTCCCCAAAATCCTTTGGCAAGATCAGTCCTGATCACCCCACAACAGCCAATTAGTTGGTTTTGATGGCAGCTTTGCCTAAATAAAATGGGTTCTGTGAAAGGAGCAGCTCATACATCATCCCACTAATGCTGCAGCATCTAGATCTCAAACACATATACTCGAAATTCACATAGATGCTACAAACACTGTCCTGGAATATGTCATTAAAATGCAACTAACTGACCTTTTAACTGAATCTCCTTCTAAACTACTGCTTGCATGCAGACACCATGTTTGGAACTTTGCTTGGAACTAAAATCAATCCTCTTTTCCACTCTTCAGCCAGGATCTGGCCTCTCGATTGTCAGTGCTTTTCAGCAGCACAGCTTGCTTATGTCTGACAGTTCACAAACTCCTTTTTCCTTAAAAAAAAGGAGAACTATTTTCCAGTGACCAGGCCTGTTTTTGAGAACCACAATTCCCATTACCTCTGTGTAACATCCATAAGGATGCTTAGGGGAACAGTGATAACCCTTTCACCCTTCTGCCTGAGCTCAGCAGCTCCTTCAGCACACAAAGGCAAATCTCCTCCAAGCAGAGGCTGCTTTGATAATCCAAGAGGAACGTGTGGCTGGAACCAGGCATGGAGGAAAAGATGCAAAAGGGTTTTATCACTATGCAAGTGAAACTCAGAATGTGCAAGGCCAGCTCTGCAGCAGCTCAGTTGTGCTTGGCTGAGTTAACAGCAGTGTTATTTTTTTAAACCGGAACCCAAAGCAAGCAAACAAAATTTCCCAAACAAAATGAGAACAACTTGCTGTCAGAATAAACTGCTGTCACCTTCCTTCATTACGAAGGGAGAGCCAAGGCCAGCTCATTTTATCCTCTCCTCAAATTATCCTCTCATCTGGACATTACCACTGCCCTAATAGCCACAGCAGATGTAGCCAGTCCCAAGGTGTCTTTAAGCAGACAGCCAAGCAAACAAGAACCTCTATTTCTTCATTTTCAGAGTACACTGCTTCCAGGGTGTTATTAGGCTGTGGAAAAATCAGGCCCCAGGAGAAGACAATAATAAAGCAAAGTCCATTGCAGTCCCCTAAATCTGCTGCCTCACTTTCAGGCAATCAAACCACAGTACGGAGACATCCAAATGCAGCAGCAACATGTGTAAGTTATATAAAAAGCTATTTCAGTCTACTACAGGTCAGAGCCCTTGGTGTTGAGGGGCAAAGGAACAGAAAGCTGAGTTCAAAGGATTTGCCTTTGGATTTTTTACCTAGTGTGCTGGAATCGCCTGCAGAGTGCTCGGGAACAGAAGAGCGATTAGCAAAAATAGTGTGGGATTCAGCACTTCTTCCCTACAAACAAATCCTGTTTATCTAAAGCCTAAGGGACGAGGGTGATAGTTTGACAAGATAAAATGATGAAAGTGAGTGAATGCAAAACAGACTGTCATGAAACCAGAGGGAGAAACACCGAGTATTTTGCAAAGAATATACATCCGTCCTTTGGTTGGGCTGTTTTTTAAATCACAAAAAGCAGACATCACGTTTGTGGCGGGGGGGAAAGAAAACAGGTGTTCATGACATGCTTTGGAGCTTTATGTATCAAAACTAACTGCCAAAATCCACCTCCCTGTTGTCTATTTTCCAGCAAAGCCCTGCTCTGCTGCCTGGGTAATCAGCACACTCGTCCAGTGCTCATGACAGGGACCCCAGGTATTTGATCATCCTCTTGTTACCTGCCCCTGCTAAACACAAACCAGGGGACTGCACAAGTTCAGCCCACACTGTGTTTATATAAAGCTTTAAATTATTTTTTTCCCCCAGTGTTGAAGCTTTCTGGAAATGCCTTACACTGTGCCAGGTGCACCCTGCAGCAATAGGGGGTGAGATGCTGATGTCCCTTTGAAAGCTTTATTTTCAGATGGTGCAGAGGAAAATGCTGCTAAAAGCTGGAGGACCATTGTGTGATATGATGGAAAATTAACTAACCTGCAATTATCTGTATCAAGGAGTCCATCTGAGCTGCCAGAGTTGGGGCAGAGCTGCCTTTACCACCCCAGTGGGATTTACATTGTGGATAATTAGGTCTGGGCTGTCCAAAACAACAAGTGGGATGCTACGTGGCTCTTTCACAGGGAGACAAAACTAGATCAGAATTAGAATTTTACCAACACCTGTAATAACAGCACAAACACCCAGAACAGTTGTGCAGTGCTGCAGGAAGAACCTGGGCTCAAAAAGGGAACAGAGAAAGGCTGTTCAACAGGGGGGAAATACATGGGTGGGACACAGAAGAAAAACCACAAGAGCATCTCCTTCCTTTAGGAATCTGGAGATGAGACTGGAAGGGAAAGGTCCAGTGAGTTTCCTCTGAAATGATTTAACTTGTGGGGCTCTCACGCAGTCAGAAAGAAGCAGCAAAGAAATGTGATTACAACCTATGATTTCCCAGCCCACCAGCATACAGGAAGTGATAATATTTTGTCTGTAAACACTAAAATAAGGTCCCTTTATGGAAACAATCTTTCTGTCATTACAGAAAAAGTACTGCAATGCTACTCAAAATGAAAAGGCTCAGAAGAGAACTCTTGGCACACTTCATTTAACTTACACCCTCACAGAGGTAATAACTGAAGGATTCTAGGTCAAAAAAGCCATTAAATAAAGTACATTTAATAATCCAGTGTGCTCACCTTCCCATCATAGCGTTTCACTATGAACTGGTCCAGGCCCAGGTCTGCAAGAGAAAAAAAATACTTACAGAAAAGAAAGCTTTTATAGCATAGAATTAAACATTTCCTGTGTTTTCTGCTTGAGAGGATTGGAAAGTAAAATAACACAGTCTGAGTAACATGTGTAGAAAGCATAAGGACAAGAGGAAATTTTTATTTGGTTTTGTATATTTTGTACTTTGTATTTTGAACACAAAAAGTCAACAAACTCATGGAATCAGAGAAGAAAACCTTCTTTTATAGCAGGGCCAGCAAGAGCTCAGCAACCAGCACCTCTCAAGAGCCTGGAATGCCCTTCTTAAAGAAGATGCCTGCACTATTACCAGGTAAACATTTCACCTGTGACTCTTGGTGTTTTTAATAACTTTCTTGGAATGGCTCACAAATGGAAAAAAATTGACTTGTTCTTAGTTAATTGGTATAACCCGAAACAAACCCAAAATTTGTTCATATCTGAGTATAAAATAAACAGATTTTAAAGGAGGTAAGCTGTAGATGCATTTGTAAGAAGTGGAGTTCTTTAGCTGGATTGGAGAAAAGCAGGGAGAGGGATTGTTTATATCAATAAAGTCTCTGATACCTTCCCAAAATGTTTATTTATGTTGAAAAGGGGAAAAGAATACGCCAGCATTAGGTGAGTTAAGGCACAAAGCTCTCATCTCACCCACAATGCCCAGCAGGCTGCATCTAACACCACTGACTGCACATATAAGCAAGATGACAAAAAAAAAAAGCAGGAAGATTAATTATCTGAGCTTTGCAATCCAAAGTCAGGAAGATGCATCCTGAGCAGAGATTAAGCAGAACTCAAGTCAAGCATTTCCAGTAAAACTCAGGAGAGTAGAGGCTGATTTTTGGTGCTCTGAGAAATAAAACCTTCCAGAGAGTGACATCTCGTGCATTTTCTGCCACTGTTTATGGTAATTAGCACATTCTCATTTCAATTTAAATTAGAAAATAAGATGGAAAAAACAAAATAAAGCCTTCCCCATGCCTGCTGTGTCACCTGCTTTTGAAAGAGGATAATGAAACCCTTCCTGTCTGCTGGAAAGTTTCATGGTATTGTGTGGAAAATGGAATTATTCATTGCTCCAGGGTGACCCCCCCTCGCCCTTTGTGACCCAAAGCAGCTACAACTCCTCTGCCACCAATTTCAAAGGTCAAGGCAATTGTCACAGGGCTTTCTGCACTTGTGAAAATTCTAGCTAGAAAGCACCTTCTCAATATTTCATGGGCCTGATAACAATGCAAACTGCATATTCATACACATTTCCAGACTTTAATCTTCTGAATTTTGTTCTTTTCTAAGCTGTAGGTATAAATGAGGTAATTATTAGTGCATTTAGAGGCAGGATTTATCTGATGAATGTGATTATTTTATTACAGACACTTTATGTGGTCAGAGCTCACCCTGACCATCCACTCGGATGGTGACTTATGCTAAGCTTATGTCCATGTGTCACAATAAAGTCATTTCTCAGGAACACCTCCTTTTCCCATGCCAGGAAATGCTGCTGAAAGACAGATCCCTGACAGCCTGACATTATACATGTACTCATGGAAAGCCAAAAAAAGGACATGGGTTAAAAATAGCAAGTGAAAGTATATCTTAATGGCACCTCCTGCAACTGGACACTGGAAAGTACAGAGGATTCAATAGAGAGCCAAAATGAATGGATGATTGTGTAGAGAACTGCAAGAAAATATGAGCTGATAACTGTCACTTTATATATATAAATACCATATGTTTCTAAATAATTATAATAAATATTTATGCAATAAATAAATATGGAAATACTGGCTCCTGGGCTGTGCCAGCAGTGGTGTAGGGCCCATCCCCTGGGCTGGCCCCCAGGGTTGTGCCCAGTTTTGGCCCTCCCAGCCAGAGAGCCCTGGAGCATGTCCAGGGAAGGGAAGGGAGCTGGGGAAGGGGCTGGAGCCCCAGGAGGGCTGAGGGAGCTGGGAAGGGGCTGAGCCTGGAGAAAAGGAGGCTCAGGGGGGACCTTGTGGCTCTGCACAGCTCCTGCCAGGAGGGGACAGCCAGGGGGGGTCGGGCTCTGCTGCCAGGGCACAGGGACAGGACAAGGGGAAACGGCCTCAGGCTGGGCCAGGGGAGGTTTAGATTGGATATTAGGAAAAATTCTTTCACCAAAAGCGAGGTCAAGCACTGGCACAGGCTGCCCAGGGCAGTGGTGATGTCACCATCCCTGGAGGGTTTTAAAAGCCATATAGATGTGGCTCTTGGGGACATAGTTTAGTGGTAGCTGTGGCAGTGCTGTAATGAAGGCAGGTTCTTCCCAAACCAATCCTGCTCTTCCATTCCTGTATTAACCTTGCTGGTTATCCCAGACTCCTGCCACAGGAAAGGTGCATTTCAAGTTTCACCACATAATGAGCAGCAACTCAAATATCATATCTGAACTCTTGAACATCTTTGCTCTCTGAATATTTTTTTCAACCCAGATGATTCCACAATTGTACTGCACACACAAGCACATTGGTTTCCACCAGTGTTTTATATGGTCACCCTCCCAGCCCTGCACAACCATGTCCCCTCTCCTCTGCTGCATTCATTAAGCTGCACACTTAAATTCCTCTGTGAAATTCTTCTTACATTGGTCCCGAGAGAAGAAGCCAATTCAAAAGCTGAAAAGAGGCATTTATGTTCAATGCATACACTTTTACTCTATACATTTTCCTTTTCCCAGAATAGTTTTATTTTCTTTTTTAAGGACTTAGCTGCCTGCTTTTCCACAAGCCTTTAAAGTTGACAAAAGGAAACCAACAGAGAGGGTCTGTTGCCTGATGCCTGGGGTCTTTCTTTAAATTAGACAAAAAGCCACAAGAAGCTTTTCCCCCAAGATGCTGCAATAGGAATTCAGCATTTGCGTGGGCTGGCAAGCCAATGGATGGATGAGGACAAGCCCAGCTGAACAAGGGAAGGGAAGAATGGCAGTTATTGCACCTCTGGTTTTCAAAAGGCAGAGTATTGTGTGAAAGCCACCACAGGATTGTCTCGAAGTGCTACACTCCCAAGACAAACAGCCCCTGCCTGGGCTATTGCTGACAGGCTAATAGGCATGTTGAACCAGGAAAAAAAGAGCTTTTCCACCTTCCACTGAGGAGCTGGGGCTGAAAAAGCATTCTCCCAGAAGTGGTTGAAAGGATTTCCTCAGGAGAGGCAGCAATGAAATCCAGAAGTCATTTCAGGAAGATACCTGGCTGCTTCAAGCTTTCCTGGGACACACCCCATAGCTAGTCTGCATTGCAGTGACCACCCAGAGCTTCACTCGTTGTTTCTCTTTAACAAACCCAGAGTTTCCACCATGATCTGCCCCAAAATACACTTATATTTACCTGAGACCCTGCACAACACCTTACCTTTCCCTACACATCCCTTTTGCTCCTGCAGCCAAGGGCTCTGCACCAGCCACACACTGCCAGCAGCATTTCAGTGACCTGCAATGATTTCCCAGGCAGCTTCCCTGGAATGTTCAGCAACCCCTGTTTATTACTCCTACAAATTCTGATGGAACCTATCAGGAGCCCCAAATAAACAGCAGCACTGCCATGAAGCATCCAAGCACGTAGCACCACTAGAAATGCTATTTCAGAGTAGACAGACACCATTTACTCACCAATACCAGGGATACAGGCTGCCACTTTTATTCATGTGATGGTACTTTCACAGCACTCTAAAAATAAAAATGATTCAATATAAAGCAAAAATTACTTAACACTCACTGCCTGCCACAATAGGGAAAAGAGGGTGTTCAGCAGCAGAACCATACTCCCTGCATTTACTTCTTTCATTTTGAGCTAGGGAGGACGTTTTCATGGAGAAGGAATGAATTATGTGAAGGGAAAAATACAGAATAACCTGTTCTTTCTCTTGTTCAGCAATAGCCAAATCTAAAATCAAATGCTTATTATATTCCTATTGATTAACAAAAACATACTTTCCATGGATTTTCTCAAAGCCAACTAATTACCACACTTGATAAATATGCAGTCAATTACTAAGCTCTTCATGCTATCTTGTAAAAATAAATCCATAGGCAGTAGGTTATAGACTGCTGCTCTAAAAAACATTTTAAAAACAAGCTTCCAGGAGAAGGACAATTATATTATGCCAAGAACACAGCTGAGATCAATTAGAAACCACCATGATTTCCTCTGGGACACCGGCAACTTCTCACTGATGGAAAAACCTTTTCAATTCCTTCCAGTCTTGATATCCTTGTCAGATTTTTCACATTATTTGGGTAACATTCACTCATTATCTACTTTTTTCCCCCCACTGCTTAATATATAACATGGACTCCTTTATTGCCAGCAGAATGAATAAAAGGGCTAATTATGAAGACTGAAAAGCCTGCTAACTGTGCTTATGATATGCCACATTATGGCAGGAGGAAATGCTGGAGCAAGCTTTCCCCTCCAGAGCTGTAATCCAGCTTCTGATTGTTGTATTCAGAGTATTTCCCTTCTGAATCTAAAATGTAATCTGCAAGCAAACAAAGAGCTGCCTGAGACTTCTCAGGGGACAACAGCCTCGTGCTCAGGTTCAAGTCCAGGACTGTTTTGTTTCAGGAAGGAAGGATCAAGGTTCTCATCTATATCCTCCTGCTCCAACAAGTCTCCCTGTAAGAATGCATTCCTAACACACCAGGTCAGCCACACCGACCTGACACCTCTATGGGAAGCCCTCATTTATGTGACTTTCAGCACCTAAGTATACATATAAATGCATCTCCTGCTCTTCCCTGCCTCTTTTCCTGGGGTCTCATCTCAGGCATGACAGGTTCAAAGATGATTCTTGCCCAGGCATTGTGTATTCCCACAGAAAAAGAGCTGCAACTTGTTCAGGAGACAAATGGAGTTACCTCTCACTTGCATCCTTGCTCTGAAGAGCTCTTCAGCAGATGTACTGGGGAAGAATAGAGAGTGAATTCCCAGAAGGACTGGAATTCCAGAGTCTCTGGCTTCCTTCTAGGTCTTAAATATCCCAGCTGACCTCTTTGTGTAACTTTAGGGATCTGTACCAGCCCAGCGAGTTCTCCCCTCCTTATTGAGTGCTTGTCTCAGCTCCAGGCTGATGGTTGTACAGGTTTGTTTCATAAACTTTAATCAAAATTACAAATAATCACTCATAACCACCCCAGAGGCCAGCTTGTGCTCAGCTCCTCATGCAGTTGAGACATGGAAAACAAACCATTCCTACCAGAAGCAAGCTGCACACTCTGATGCAGGCACCAGCAAGCAGCTCTGTCCTTCACAGCTCCTCTCCTCTGTCCCCATCCCGTGCACAGAGCCAGCAGGGCCACAGCTGCTGCTCCTGCCTGGCCCTCAGCAGCATAGTTGGGGTTTCTTGCACTCAAACAAAAAAACCAACCCAACCAAAATACCTTCCAAGAGTTCAGATATTTGAGTTGCTGCTCACTACGTGGTGAAACTTGAAATGCATCTTTGCTGTGGCAGGAGTCTGGGATAACCAACGAGGTTAATACAGGAATGGAATAGCAGGATTGTTTTGGGAAGAACCTGCCTTCATTACACCATGCTGGGATGAGATAGAAGTATTTTTTACTTCTTTCAGTCCTTATTGCAAAGGCCATAGGAAAGCTAAGCATGACACAGTTCCTTCCTAGTCCAGGATGCTCCAAAATACTAATTTTCCTCAGGAAAACAATCGGTGCAGAATGGACCCAGATAAACTTGGGGAAATGGAGGGAATCTTTGCCCTCCCCACCAGAGTATTTTCAGCTGATTTGGGACTGGGGTTCCAAGGAAGCACCAGGCAGGAAAGAGCCATCCCTTGCCATCCACTCCTGGAGCAAATTTACCTCTCAGGTATGAGAAGACAGAGAAGAAAAAAAATAATACAGGACTGCAGGGAGTAGAAATCACCACCCACGCTTCTCCTGGCACTTGAACTTTCCAGATAGCACAGAAAGAAATTTTTTTTTAAAGCAGCTTTCAAATTTAATGCCATTCCTTGGCTTCTTCTGACAAACCATTCCAAGCTCAGCAAGCTTATGTCATTACTTAAGCACAGCTTGCCTACTTGGGAATGCTGTGGCAGGAAGTTTGACTGAACCAGAGAAAGCAATCTACAGAAGCTGAGGAGTTGGCATTCATTTTCCCCAAGCTAGCAAAACACAGGCCAGAATTAAGCTGACACTTTACTGACAATAAATCAAACGTTCCCCTACATAATCCATAAAAATGAATCAGGCACACAACACCTTCACAGTAGATGAGCAGTTTAAAAATAAATACAACAGGGGCTCAGCTACCTTGTTACTCCAGATCACTTCTATTCCTCAGTGTTTTCTCTCCATAAAACAGCAGAGGCATTTACAAGAAGTTACTCCCTGAAATTATGACCTGCAGCTTGAGCACACTGAAGGATTATCTCAAAGAGGTCTCCCAGGACCATACCAGGCTACATCAGAACCCCAAAGAAGGCCTTGGGATGAAGGCAGGATGCTCCAGCCCCAGTGGAGGGCACACCCTAGTTGTGACTCAGGATGAAAGCAGCCCCAGCATTTCCCAACTAACCTGTAACCTAAATTATCCTATGAGTCAAAAGCACCAGCAGGGAGTGAAGTACAGAACTCATCTGGCCAGCAGGTAGCACTCTATGTTTTCAGTTTCTGGTGTGAAAATCAGACCTATCTTCCTTTTATTTTTTACTACTAGCTTTAAAAACGTTTCAGAACAAGGTTATGGCTGGTTTGACTTTATTGCAGCAATAAGTGTTTTACTCTTCTACTGTTCATTATGTGTTAAAAAACCCCATTTACTGTGATTGTGATGATGTGCAGAGCTGGTAAGGAACAATCACCCTAGAGCAGCTCCATCTAGAAGCAAATCCACAAAATTTCCCTAAGTGTTCTGAAGACAGATTTTTCAACTCGGCAAAATCCAAGATGCCTGCCTTCCTGCTCTGCCTGCTGATGGGCAGCCCAAGCTCAGCTGCCATCCCATTCCACTTGCTAAAAGCACCCAAGACCACTTTCTTCCCTTACAAGCTGCTGTGTGTCACTGACTGGCAGCACTTGCAGGCACCATGGCTTCATGGGGCCATTTCAACAGCCACGATAACAATGGGAATACTATGGGAAGTGAGTGGCCAAGACTGATGAATTATTACTTCCCATTAGTCACCTCTGATTGTGAGGTGAGGTGTTTACTCAGCATTCTTCCACCTATTTGCTGTACACACCTTCAAATGCACCAAGCATGTGGAAGAAATAAAAGAAGAATCAGATGTGTTGAAATGAAACACAGGATGTTTTCAGTTTTTAAGCTTCCAGACAGGTGCTACTGCTTTTCAAGTACCAATTCAAGGAGTTTGAGACAGACAAGATGGTAACCTACAGCCATTAATTCACATGGAAACTATAGCCATTTCCAAGGAAAACGGAAATTTAGGATGGAAACCTAAATATCAATTCACCTACATGCTTTAAACACTAATGCCATGATTATTTTTTCTTCCCTCCT
The DNA here is from genome assembly GCA_003676055.1 of Chloebia gouldiae. Classification (NCBI taxonomy): domain Eukaryota; kingdom Metazoa; phylum Chordata; class Aves; order Passeriformes; family Passeridae; genus Chloebia; species Chloebia gouldiae. Next base: position 288,836 of record QUSF01000053.1, read on the forward strand.
GCACACACTTCATATTGTTATTTTCTAAGCACAAGAGTCCACAGTATTTATTTAGCTGCTGTCATCTAAGATATCAAAACAGTTTGACAATTTGGACACAAACCCCACACTCAAATATTTAACATTTGGGGGCTGAAGTTCTTCTTTAATGTCTGCAGAGACAAGGGAAGTTTTAATGTGACAAAAGCCTGTTTTGTTCTTTGAGATACGATGTGGGAGACCAAGAAACATGATCTCCCACATCTCATCCCAAACCTGAATCTCTAAAATGAAGAGAAAATTAATCTCTAAATGGAGACCCCAAACATGAAATGGAGACAAAAATCTCTAAAATGCAGATAAAAGCCTCCTGCTACTCCACCAACACCACATATTCAGGACACAGCTTTCCAGACAAGAGCAGGTGTCTCTCTCCCCGTTTTTGATTGCCAAACCCCCCAAGTACCACAAGTGATGTGTTTGTTTGCAACCCACAGGGAATTTGAAGATGGCAGAGATGAGCCCTACCCTGACCAGCAGCATCACATGGGGTTAGCTCAACTCCTTTGGAACCATTTAGGTTGGAAAAGATCCCTAAGATCATCGACTCCAACCTTTATTGCTGATGCTTTCCTTGCCAAAGCAACCTCTTTTTGTAGCTTTAGGAAGTGTTTCAGTTAACTATTAAATACAGGCATCCCATCTGCTCTTCAGGGACTCACACCAGCCAGCTCTACTACACTGCAACAGCATTTTGAGAAACATGAAAGGACTCAGGCTAATTTTGGCTTGGAACAGGAGACCTTCAGGAGATGCTTCCTAGTGCTGGCAATCAGAGCTGGTAAGTTTACAGATCAGGTGAGCAGAGCCTGGGGAGTATCAGCTCTCCTGATCAGCACCCACACACCACTCACTCTCTGGCTGCTTCTCGTTGGGGGTGATGGATCTGACAAAATCCTGCGGGGTCATGAACACCTCGGACTCGCCGTGCTCGTTGATGACCTTCAGCGTGGCAAAGTATCTGAAGATTTTGTCTGGTGTGGAGTAGGCTCTGATCCTGTTCTCGTATTCCATCACCTGGAAATGAAATTCAGCCAGCATTAGATGTGCACTGTCCCTGCCCCACACTGACTCTCAGTCCTCAATGAGATTTGCCACAGGACAAGTTACGTGCAGCAACACAACTCTGGATGCTTTTGGCATTATTCCTTTCAAAAGCCCTTTGAACACCCAGGGAAACTGGACATATCAGCTGCTGATGTCCCAGGATTAAGAACAAACACTAAAAATCTTCATTGTGAATAAATTTAGACTCTTCATGGTGGCAGAAGAAAAAGAAATACACATAGTTCCTGAAGGTGCTTTAAAAACATGAGCATAAGAAAACACACCGGCATCACATTTGTGAATCTAAAGCAGTCCAACATTTTAACCACAGCATTGAAGGGTTTGATTTGTGATTAATATATGAAGTAAAAGAAAAAAAAAGTCTTGGAAGGTTGGGAGAAACCTTTACTTTAAAGCAGAGTCTTGGAAAAAATCACTTGGAGCCGCAGCTGGTTGCTCAGTCACCCAAGCTCATTTTTTCCTCTTTTCTATCACATTGGCACAATTCCCCAGAAACTCAGTCCTCCCCACCAATCTGCTTCTTCCTAACTCTGCCAGCAGTGATTTCTTTTTTGGTACCTAGAATCATTTTCCCCCCAAACAGCTGGAATTAATCAAAGACAGCAGACAGCCTTTCTAAACAAAATCCCAACACAAGGCCACAAGGGTGGAAAAAGGCACAGACACCTACACTTCATCATGTATGAGCACAGAAAACTTTCCTCCTTACTTCAGCTTTTCATTCCTGCATTATATGCTGTGTTTAACAGTCCATAATGTACTTGAAACCTGCAGCTGGCCAAGAGCCACAGGAGGAAAATATCCCTACCAACAATGTGCTGCAAGAGAACAGGCAAGATCAAGGGTACTGCCAAGGCAGCTGTAGATCATTCCTGGCTTTGGTCCTGGTTCAGCCTTGTCCTTAAGTTCCTGAACAACTTCCTCAGCCTGATGTTTATCAGGCAGAAAACGCCCTCTCTAGTTTTTCTTACTTCTAGGATAAAAAAGAGCCAAATATTTCAAATCCCCCAAGCCAGGCCTTGGTAAAGCAAATCCTCTCTCCTCTGTGTTTGCCCTAGATGACACTACCTAGAATGAAAATGCCTAAAGCATTCTCCCCCCTCATTTCTGCATCACCACAGCTTTTCCAGAATTCACATGTCCTTGCATCAACCACTACAGGCAGTTCCCTCCCTCCTGCAGGAGAAAGTTTTTTTCACTAGGCCCTTTGGACTTCCAATCAACAAACCTAATTCCACTTTTATTGCTTCAGTCCACAGGGTTCTCCACAGCTAAGGGCATTGGAATGAGGAAAATTGCTTTATTGCCAAGCTCCAAGTAAAGATGACACCCACTTTTCCACCTCTTTCTGGCTTTGTCTACTGCTCCCACCTGCCAGGAGGCTGCTCCTTATGCCAAAGTGATCTTTTCACTTGTGGGTGCAGGCCATATCTCACTCCTGCATGACCTGATCTCATGAATAACACCCCACCCAGCTTAATCAGCCAGAAACAGCTTGGAATTTTTACCTTCAAGGAAGACAAATAAACCCAAGGACATGAATGAAATCCCAGACTGAGGCCAAAAGCAGACACCACAGACCACAACCAGCTCCCTCCATCCATGGCAACCCTTCAACACAGCCTGCTTTCTAGCTCAAAAAACCTCATTAGCCAAATTTTCCATGCCTGTGGAAAAATTTCTTGCAAGGTGCTATCAAATGCTTTCCCTCAACCCAGCTGGGCACAACTCAACAACCCAACCCCACTGCTGCACCAGAGACAGGAGTCCTGATATGTCTGCCAGTAAAACCGTGTTTCATTTTACCCCACTTGACTTCATATCCACAGTGGCTCTTCCCTCTGCATCTATTTTAAGCCCCTGCTAAGATGCTACAATCAGGCTTGTTGCTTTCAGATGCTTTTCTCCTCATGTTTAGAATATTTAGAGTATTACTTCCACAGCAACAACAGCTTACTAACAACATGGGCTCAAAACCACATCTCCTGTCTCATCTTACAGCACAAAAATGCACAATCTGGACCGAAAGAAAAGAACCTAAACTGCTTTTTAGCATCTCACAGGCTGCCTTCATCACAACTGAAATCACACCTCTTCTACAAGCTTCCCTACAAGAAGGGAGCAAATGCAGCCACACTTCTTCCCTTTTGCCTGCAGCTGAACTCACAATTACATCATTCTCGGTAATGAGCTAATCAGCTGGCAAAAACTGACAAATGTTGCAGCCCATGCCTCTGACTGCAAGGCTGGGTGCAACACGAAGCCAGGTCAAGAATGGAGCAGTCAAGATGCTGCAAATGGGAAAACCTCAGTTATTTATGACTGGGTGCTAAACATCAAGGGGGTGATAACAAGAGTGGCCTGATCCCCCAACACAAATCTGGAGTTAAGAGCTCATGTATTTGGGTGCAGACAACCACTTGTGAGGGATTTTTGCACTGCTTCAAAGTCACCTGGACTGAAAATCATGCCAGGCAAGGGTACCCTCTCCTTTCCCTACTACAAACCAGTCCTTGATGCAAGGAAGACCAGTCAAAATTCTCATCCTGCTCCCAGAAATGCAGCTTTACATAATCAGGTACCTTCAGAAAGATGATATGACCCCAAGGGAAAAATCCCTTTTTTGCATTTATTAGTAGAGCACGTACTGGAGGAGAAAGACAAGTAAGTAATCCCTGCTGCTTTACAAGAATGAAGGTGCTGTGGAGACTGTCAATGTTTATGCTAAGCCTCAGGTTAAAAGAAAAAAAAAAAACCTAAATCCTATGCTGAAAATAAAGCTCTAAATTAACATCTCAAGGCACAGAGCATCACCAGGGCCTCCCTGAGTATGCAGCAGCACACACCTTTAGAGGGTAAATTAATTAGGACTCATTTTCTTCGTGCTTCTTCTTGTGACACACACCCAAATGAAGGCTCAGCACGAGGAACATCCCAAGGCAAGATACCTGCAGGACCCAAACACTGCCAGTAGATCTTGATAAGTCAGCCCTACTGCTGCATGCAAACACTTTTAGCAAGTTAATTAACACATCAGCCCGCCCCCATCCTGTATTACAGCTCGTTAGCCTTCAAACTGTATTGAGGCACTCAAGTAATTTTTTTCCTTTTCTGCCCTACATATCGAGGACCTACACACTGCACAGACAACACCTGCCTGGGAACCATCATACACAGTCCCAACACCTGAGAGTGCTTTATGCTTCACCTTCCCCCTCCCACTGGATCACTACCTAAAACAGCAATGTCAAGTTTAATTTATTGTTTCACCACTAATTATCACCTTCATTAAAAGCAACATTAGGATAACAAACAAGTGTTAAGCACTTCCAATTAGGCTTAATTTTTCTGGAAGGAAAATCCCACGCTATTTCAATTAATTATGGGAAGAGCTGGGAAGTTTTTACTGCGGGTGGTGGTTTGTTGGGGTTTACTTAAACACGTAGAGGAGTCAAGAATCCCTGAGGTGCTACACAATTAGGGGAGCAGCACATCCTGGGAGCAGGGGCACACCTTCCCCTGTCATCTGAGCTGGCCACATTCAAACGGCTCCCGGGGTGACTCACTGCAGCAGCTGCTGACCAAACACGGAGCCGGCACCTGAGACAATACCTGGCACATCCTGCGTTTAAAGGAGCTTTTGCAACATTGGCATTCAGGCCACACAAGGTACATTCTGTCTGGAGGCTGCAGAGAAAAGACTTGTGTTGGCACAAAGATGATGAGGGCTGTCCCCAGGGAAATTGCTGCTCCGGAGTTCCTGCTGTTGGAGAAGGCAGACTGGGATGAGAAGGGATCCAGGCCACACACTATTTCCATCTTTTAGGCATACCTGGCTTGTGTCTTATTTGGAAATCATTCCTCCCTACCTAGTTTGGGAAGGAAAGAGCTGGTCAACACAGGCACATCTCAAACAACTTGAACAATAGTCCTTGCCTGTAAAAAAACTTCCTCTGGCTTCCCCAGCCAGCAGCCAAGTCACACGAAAATCAACCTTTACGCTCACTGTATTCAAAAGTAAGAGTGTGGGTGGAGGTGGACTGTGGTTTGCTCTCTGCAAACTGCCTCTGCTAACACTGGAAAAAACCAATAACCTGCTTTTCTTGAGGAGTACTGGCAAGAGCATTGTCACAGGACCTGACACCCAGCTGCCATGAAAATTAGCAGCTTCCAAGAACCCACATTCCTGGACAATTCTGAACATCTCAGCACAGTATCTTACCATGTAACTTCACTGAGCTGCCACCAACCTGTCACAACAGGAGAGAGTCTGGAGCCCCAAATACCACGAGGCTCTTGAAATCTCAAGTTGTGTAATCTTTTCTGACCAGGAACCAAAATGATTCAGCAGCTCTAAAGGAAACAGCTCTTAATTTTTCAGGAGAAGCTGTTAAGCCACTATATATGACTACCCACAATTTAACAGCTAATGAGATGCAACCTTCAGAATACAGGCTTAAAAATAAATATCAGAAGCAAATCATAACAAAATGGGAGTAGATTGTCTTCACAATTCCTTTCTCCTCTTTGGTGCTGCAAAGATATTACATCATCCAATGCAGCCCTATAAAACTGACATCCAGATGGGCTTAAAAAATAAAATACTGCTGTCTGCCAGCTCCCAGTTACAGGATTCTGTCAGATCCAATTACACATCCTTTAATAATAATGGTTTCAAATAGTGCTAAACCAGTTGTCAGTTCTGAGGTGCCCAAAGCCCCTGGAACTGCCTAAGAGAGAAGGCAGGTCATCAGCCAACAACAGAGCTTATTATTCAAGTTTTCCTCCTCTTGAAAATGTATCTGATCTGAAAATGAAATAGCCAAAAGCATCAAGAGAAAGCCAGAACTAACCAAGAAGGGGGACCAAGGCTGTATTTCAACAAGCACCTTTGCACAGAATAATTAAATGAAGAATTAAAGTACACCTTTTCCTATAACCCTCCCCTCCACATTCACCCTCTACTTTTTCCTACATGCACTGTGTATATCCTCAGCCAAAAGGATGGACTCAGAGACACACATGCTGAATATCCCAGGTGGTTTAGAAGCTTTGGCACCAATTCCCTGCTTTATATGCACCATCCTAACAGCCACTAGTGCAGGAGCCTTGATTATCTTGGATATATAAACAGAGGTGGGAGAAGAGGTCTCCATTTCAGAGGATCAGTGCTCTGTGCTTTCCAAATACACAAGTTTCAACCTGCAGAAACTCATGGCAACATGCTGACAAAGTAGGCTCCCAAAAGAGTGAGGTCCCTCAGAAAATAAAGACAGCTACAGAGCAAGTTTTCCCTCTTGCAGGATGCCCAAGTTTGGTACCTTGCGGTCCCTGAACCCGGAGCGCTTCTTCTTCTTCCCTTCCGGTGGCGCCTCCTCATCACCCGACGCCACTGCCCTCCTGTCCTCACTGCTGCCGCTGCTCTCCTCCTCCTCCTTCATCTTCTCCCCTGTCTCTGCCCTCGGGCCATGTCTGACAGAGTCTTCTGCATACGCCCTGTACCAGGGAAAAGAAAACACTCGTTTAGGGAGTGACTGAGGGATGCCACAAAATGGTCCTGCCAGGCTCCACCTGAATGCAACACTGGTTACAGTTCAGTGGGGAGGGCTGCAAAGCAAAGGCAAAGAAGTGACTGGTCCCCTTGGAATTCAGTGTGCTTTCCCCTGCTGTAATCAAATTTCCACCCCACATCAAAACCCAGACTAATGGCCACAGTAAGTTTACCCAGTCCAAATCATTCAGTGAATTATAACACCCTCTCCCAAAAACTACACATGCAAGAAACACTAGGAGAAAGGCATCTCATACCTCCTCTAGCACTAATTTCCACCTCTGCTTCCCCAAAAATATGTATTAAGTGACAGAAATGTGTTTTACCTGCAGCACTACAGGATTCAGGATGAACAACCTTTTTGTTTCAGCTCAGCTGATTTATTTTATATCTCCAGCAGCTGACAAGCTGTTTTATCCCCTTCTTCCACCAATGACACTTCTAAACACCAGTGCTGCAGGATTTACGACAACAAAACTGGAGCTGTTTGTCCTCAAGGTGCAAATAAAACTCTGGCAGAGCCCAGGACCCCTTTTCCCTTGCTGTTCAAATACAAAGATCTTCAGTCAACTCTATTCATAGACCAAGACTCAACACTTCAAATCACTCAGAATCAGAAGCAACTCACAGAACTGAAACTGGCAATGGGATGGTTAAATAAAAAGCAGGATAAATTCCTAAGCCAAACAATGCTCTGGCTTTCCCATGCTTTACTTGTAAAGCAGTTTAGAATCAGACAGAGCTCAGACCACATTAACATCAGTGAAATGATAATCTCTGAGGATCCCTTAACATGTCACAAGCAACAAAGCCAACAGTTTGACAAAATTATTTCACTTTCTAAAGGACTCAAACAGCTCAGGGAAACTTCCCAGCCTGCCCATAATTAAGAAATCTGCCTTTACTTTGCATTCCTGGTGATTTATTTTGGACTAGTCACAGGGTATGGAGCTCACACACAGGTGCTGCTCCTTGGCCACTTTGGTAGTGCCTGGAACTATGAATGTGGTCATTTACAGCTGTGTGAGTTTATTTTAAAAGGGCTGCCTAGGGAGAAAAACAAAAACAAACCAAGATTTTTGAAGTTTCCCCAAGCTCTAAACAAAAGGCTACACATACTTCATCCTACCAGTTTCCTGGAAAACACAGATGTGCTATGTAATACTAACAGAAGAGAGTCTGTGTCTGTCTCCCCAGGAATCACAGAATCAAGGAATAGTTTGGGTTGGAAGGGACCTTAAAGATCCTCTCATTCCAACCCCCTGCCATGAGCAGGGGACCTTCCACAGCTTGCAGCAATCTCAGCACATCAGCTTCCAAGAAGGAGAAACGAGGATAAGTGCTCCATCAATTAATTTAAATGCTACCAAAATAAAAGACAACTCTCTCCTTATCAGCATCCAATAATTCACTGACAGCACAGTACAAGACAGATGGGAACAGGCTAAAGAACTGCAAACGTCCACAGTACTGGTGGGAAGAAGACACTATAATTTATGGAATGGTTTGGCTTGGAAGGGATCAGCTTAGGTAGGGATTCAGAGGTTTCTATCCACAGTGGGACAGAACACAGCTCCATTGCAGGGATCTGATGTAATAAAATACACAAGTGTTCAGTGAAGAGCAGCATTAATCCTGCCTTTTCACATAGATATGGAGTTTTACACACTTCCTGCTCTGAAAAGGCCCTGAGTCTCAACTTGCCAATATATATTTGCGAGTCTTACAGCAAAGCACCATCTTTATGGCCTCCACTGAACCAAACTTTCGGAGACAGGATACAAACCTGGCTCCTCTACAAGTACCTTAAAGGTAGGGGAATTCTTTCCCCAGAGCAGTCCAGCAGCTGATCTCTCTTGGAGAGCATGAAGTTCATGCTGGCACCTGTCCTGAAGCCTTTCCTGAAAGTTTAATCAGCACTGGCACACCCTTGAGGAGCTGTGGGTTTGGCTGAAAATGCAGCTGCCAGCTACACCAGCAGCACTCAGAAAGCCCTTGTGCAGGCAGGACACCCATCTTAAGTAGCTCTGAGGGAACCTCTTGGGAAAAGGGACAGAAAAGCAATAGGAAATCAAGTGCCTATCTCCACAACTAAGCTATTCCATAGGAAACATGCTGCAGAATAGCTGTATCAGGAAAGATTTGCTCCTGTAATACGTGACTGACAGCTAGCAGACCAGGGAAGGGATAGATGAAATTGAAAAATCAAACTTTTCCAGCACATCCCACTCATTCCTTCAATCCATCAGCCTGTCAAGTCAGTTGCTCCAGCAATACAGATGGAGGCTGTTTGAATACAGTCAGATTTTCCTCCCTCTGGTTTATCCAGGTAATTAACTCTGCTCCACAGCCAGACCGCCATCCCAGCATCCAGGAAAATGAGCTGAGGAGTAAGGCAGAGTCTGTAGGCTACTTCTCAAGCAAGGTTTTAACAGCTATTCCTCACCTCCAGGACACTGACCAAACTACTACTGAATTAACCACTGAACGAGCAGCTCTCTACGTGCACCTTCTCTGTGTATTTCACCACCCTCTGCTGAAATCCTTGGCTTCCAACAACTGCAACTTCCATACTCAGCCCATATAAAAAAAAGCCTTTCAGTGCAGATGCCAGAGCATGGCTGGAGGGAAAAAATCCTAGAGCTCCAGAAATATCCACCTTACTGGCCTTCCCTCAGCAAGGGAAGACTCTCTCCTCCCGTTTGATGAGGCTGACTTTCCAATGAAATTCCTGGTGCAGCAGCTTCTGCACAAAAGGGAAATTAAAATACAAAGCCTTCCTTCATTCTGTGCCAAGATCAGCCACCAGCCTTTCCCCACAGAGTGGGCCTGCCCTGGATCCTGAACCCTACTGCCATGCTTCAACCATTCTGATCTCTTCAGAGTTTTTTTCCCCTCCAGTGAACTGAATTTGAATCAAAGACTACTTCCCACCCACTTAGTAATATCTTCTTTGAATCCTTGGAGAAGGCCAACAATGAAGTGTAAGATTAGATTCCTCATCCTCCCCAAAAACACTGAGCTACCAGAGGCCTGCAATAATAAATTCTCTCTTGGGGAACCATCCTTGAAGAGAGCCAAACACATGCAACCATAGGATATACATGCAGGAAGGATGCTGGGACTCATACTGGGCCTTGGCACAACACCCCAAGTTGCAGGTCTAACCCTAACCCCTCACTTGAAAGTATTTTTCTTCTTTGAATGACAGAAGCAGAACAGCATGAAAAAAAAAAAATCACAAAACTTTGTGCCAGAGATAACAGTGCTCAGTTATTCTAATCCTGAAGGCAGTAGCAAAGTATTCAGCTATCAGTTGCTGCTCAGCCTCAGAAGGAAATTAAGAGTTGGGCACTCAGGAGTCAGCAAACCAGAGGCAGGAGGGAGGAATCCTGCCTGACACATGTGTTCCTCAGCTGACTAAGACTTGCCATTGTCCCTGTATGTAAACACCTGGGAACATCCCAGTGAGGTTTAAAAGCCACTTAATACTTCAGGGCTTTTATGCTGTAATGCAAAAGCAAGTTAGGACATGACATTCATAAAAACAGGCAACCTCCAGGGATCAGAAGAACTTTCAGCAAGGAACTCTGGCTCATCCTCAGCTCAACCATATTCAGCACCTCAATTAGTTACCTGAAACTTTAATAAGGAATTCACCAGAGGATGAAGAGCCACAACCCAATTTTTCAGTGTTGCCACACTCACAGGGCTCTTTATTACTTTGCTTCCCTCCTCATCTCTCACATACTCAACACCAACATAAATTGGCACAATGAATTTGTGGCAAGAACTGCACAAAGGAAGGTCCCCTAATGACACCCTAATGCTGTGGTGTCCTGACACTACCCCATTATCCTTGTGAGCATAAATCTGGTATTTCTTAATCCAGGAGATGCTGCTTTCATTTCCAAACAGAGCTGACCACAGTGGGGTATAGGGCTGTGCCCCCAGGATCTGATCCTTTCCTTCCCCAATATCCATGGGAAAAAACCCCAGTAATTCAGCCAAAAGCCACTGGAGAGAACACAGTGTTCTTTCAAGACACCACTCCCAGACCAATGTGTCTTGAAATCTTAGCAAAAAACCCTCATCACAGCAATCCCAAGGAGAGTCTCTTGAGTGTGTCATCTCTCACAAAGAATTAAAAAAAAAAGCATAAAATCACAAAATGCTTTGGGTTGGAAGCGACCTTAAAGATCAGCTTGTTCCATCCCCCCAACATGTAAACACATGAGAACTCTAAAAATAAACTCACATGAATAATACCTACAATTTTTCATCTTTTCTCCCATACATTGGGTTAAGTTGTACCTGACAGATCTACAGCGATAAAATGGGTTTCTCTCCTCTTGACTATGATTTATGTGGTTTCCTTTGTTTTACTGTAAGAGAGATTTTTGAAGTCTCTGTTTCAGCTGGCATATTTCCAGCAATTCTCCCATTAAAAATGTATTTGAAGCAAAATACTCTGAAGTCCCTGGGACACTGGTGCAAAAAAAAAAAAATCTGTGCACTTTTAAACAGAGTTATAGAATCTCAAAACAGTTTGATGTGGAAGGAAACTTAAAGCTCCTCCAGTGCCACACCCTGCCATGGGCAGGGACACCTTCCACTATCCCAGATTGCTCCAAGCCCCACCCAACCTGGCCTTGGACACCTCCAGTCAGACACAACTTCTCTGGGCACCCTGTGCCAGGGTCTCCCTACCCTCCCAGGAAACAATTCTTGCCCAATATCTAAACTAATCCGGCCCTCTGGCAATGGAAAGCCATCCCCCTTGTCCTGTCACTCACCAGACCTTTGTCCCCAGTCCCTCTCCAGCTCTCCTAGAGCCTTGTTAGGCACTGGAAAGGGCTCCAAGTTCCCCATCCCAATCCTCCTCTTCTCCAGGGGAGCACCCCCAGCTCTCCCAGCCTGGCTCCAGAGCAGAGGAGCTCCAGCCCTGGGAGCAGCTCTGTGGCCTCCTCTGGACTGGCTCCAACAAGGTCCATGTCTGAGGCAGCAATTTCCAGAGCAACACAGGTGTCTTACCTTTATTCTTACCATTAATTTATTCACAGAAGGTTAAGAAATGGACCATTTACTAAGTATTTTCAGTCTGTCAGGAAGAGCACTGGTAAGATTCTGCTTACAGAGGTCACTCCATGTCCCCAAAGGTACCTTTGCTCCCTTACTTCATTCAATGTTAGACTTATTAACAAGCTTCAGCACCAAAATGCCAATATAAGTGCTTTCAGATGCCCACAGATTCAACCAAGAAGGGTTGTGACATGAAGAACAGATCTGCAGCCATTTCCTAAGACTCCAAATGGTTATTAGAAACTAGAAAGTACAACTTTTACACCAGGATCAGCAATAGAATATTTTTTACAAATGTTAAGCTTGCCACAAACTGTGAAGTTTAGTACTGCTCATATATTAGTGCCTCATTTAGAGTAGCCAATGACTGCACCAAGATTAATTTCAATTAATTCAGTTCATTATGCCAATGCCCAGATACTTAATTGCTTCTCTTGCCAGCTGGAAATCCTCAGAGTTTAAGTTATTGCTGAGAAAGGGTAAACTTCATTAGTCTTCTAAGCTCAGCTATTTGCACTGCTCAAGTATTCCTTGCCACAGGAAAACTGAGCAGCACGGGGTACTCCTGTTGTATAATAATTTCGATGAGATACATTCCCCAAAAGCAGGCAGCAGGACTTGCAGAGGGCAGGGAAGGCAACAAGACCAACACTTACCTACAATGGACCAAAGAAAGATCCCACCAACTCACCTCCCATCTTAGGAAGACACAATTAAGTCTATCTTGCATCATACAACCATAGGATTTTTCCATATGTATCTTTTTACTCCTTGATTTCTTCTCTACCTTTGTGTGAGCTTCCTTACCCCAGCACTGGCTTCTGCTGCTGCTCAGAGCACATCCTACAGCATCCACCTGAAGTACACTGGTTTCAGACTGTACCTGAGAATTCCTATTTTTCTTCACACCACTGCCATCTTCTACTTATCTAGCCCAAGAAACTTAAAATTTCAAACTGCTTTTTGATCTGGCCTGGTACATCTTTAATGCCCTAACTGTAAATAAATATTTACATATTTATCTCTTAGAACAAATTAATTATACTTACTGCTACTTCCTGTACTTACTCAGGACACACCTACATGATGATATCACAAACATTCTGTATTCACCTACTCCCAAACTCTACTGATCACCTAATAGCCATTTTCAAAAAGACAAAGGAAATTTACACTTCATCCCTTATTTCTTTAAACAGGGTTAAAATGCCCACTTGAAAGTCCATTTAAAACTTCCACAGATGTCAGTATGAAGAATTTTCTACATCAAACATATCAGTTTTGTTCCTTGTTTCATTCAGCAGGTTTAAGCCAAGTAATTAAATTAACATCGTAAGCTTGGGTGCACTTTTATTTTACAGTTGCTGACATTGAGGATTTATTTTATGGCTCAGTAGGAAAAGAATACTTGAAACACTGACAATTCTATTTAGTGCTTTTTAAATTTATAAAAGATGAAGGAGACAGAGCAAGAAAAGGCAAAATAAGTAATAACAGCAAGTCAGCCTCTCCAGACTGATGAGAGCTGCGTCTCGCTGACTGATTTCTATCAATGCTCTCAGCTGAGGAAGGTGCCCAAGGACCTCCAAGGAACAGCAAAGTACTCCAGGAGCCAAAAATCCCTCCCTGACCCAGCACTCCACATAGCACAAGTACCATCCTCCTTATAAAAACAACATCAGCACCTGAAAATGTAGCTGGTTTTAAAAGCAGAGGAACCTGCTCCAAAAGGGAGATATTAACTCCATGTCTCTGGGACAGCTTTACATAGGACATGATGTCCTGCTGACTTTCTGACCATGTTGAGGAAAAGGTTTGCAGTGGAAAAACCCCACTCTCTTCCCTACTGGAAAAGGGGAGTTATCCTGGCCATTCCCTCCAAGACACTGACTGCATCAGTGCAGATCATTAGCAAAATGCAGCACACAACGGCACTGTACTGGATCACAGTGTTCTTCCTCCACGAAGCAACTCCTTTTAGCAGAGAGCCAGCTTTGACAGCTCTAAGGAACAGCCAGAACAATTCCCATCACCTTTCTCCCACTGCATTAAAACTTGAGCCTTCTAGCCACAGGTGAGCAGGAAGCCAGCAACAAATCCCCTGAGTACTGGAATGAAAAGAACACAAGCTTTCAGCAAATACTTTATTTTTAGACTCCAATTGCAGTCATGTGCTTGAGTGACACTGCTGGTGCCATGCTGCTCCCAAGCAATGGAAGAGAAGGGAGTCCCTGTTTTACTTTAGGCATGGCACAGCCCCAGGGTTCAGTGAGTCACCTCAGGAAGGCCCAAACATCCCCTTTTGCCTCAGTTACAGGAAAGAGCGGTGAGCCTCAGAATCCATGAGGTGTCCTAAGGTTCTGACCCTTAAAATCCACATCAACTCTGTGTGCTGCTACCTTCCCAACCAAAGACACACTATCCCCTTCTGCTCCTATGCTGCATTTTATACATCAAGCAGCCAGCAGATCACACACACACAAAAAAAAAAAAAGAGGAGCAAACCCTGCCCAGATGTGCTTTTTCAATTAGAAATTGTGAAAGTGAAGGTTTCTCTCTTCACACCAGCACAAACCACCAGGCAGGGAGGAAACGAGGCAGGAAACCACATCAAAAAGCCCATGTGAGACAACGCCTCACCTCGAGTTCTGTCCTGAGCACTGCCAGCAGCAAAGCAGCTCCTCAGGGAATCACCCACAGCCATTCACAGAATGACCAGGTTGCAAGAGACCTCTAAGATCATCAAGTCCAGCCCCAACGCCTCAATTAAACCGTGGCACCCAGTGCCACATCCAGTCTGTTTTTAACACATCCAGGATGGTGATTCCACCACCTCCCTAGGCAGGCCATTCCAGAACTTTATCACCCTTTCTGTGAATTTCTTTTCCCTAATATCCAACCTATATTCCCTTGGTGCAGCTTGAGACTGCGTCCTGTGGTTCTGTCAGTGCTGCCTGGAGAAAGAGCCCAACCCCAGCTGAGCACAGCCACCTTTCAGGGAGCAGGAGAGAGTGACAAGGTCAGCCTGAGTCTCCTTTTCTCCAGGCTAAGCACCCCCAACCCTCACAGGACTTGTGTTCAAGCCTTCACCAACCTTCCTTCCATGCAGCAGCAGCAGGACAAGCGGGAGCACCACAGATACTTAACAGGGGCAGGGAAAAATGAGAAATCCATCTATTACCTCTGCCAAAGGAATCTGGCAGTCGCTGTGGCTGCAGTGGTCCCCAGGAAAGCCGCCACCACGAGCCTACGCCGGGTGCCGGGGCGCTGGGCTGTCCCATGGTACCGCCGCGACACCGCCGCCAGCCCCGCGGCCACGGGCAGGAAGCGCAGCCGGAACATCCTGCGGAATGACAGCGGCTTTAGGACAACAGCAAAGTTCCCAAGTGTTGCCTGTGCTAAATGAGAAACAGTTTCACAGAGTAATTCACGGGTGTTTATTACCTGCTCTGCAAGAGGCACGTAATCTGCCTAATAAACTGATTAAATGCCTGTGAGCGTCAGATATTGGCACACACCCATAGTAAAAAAGACAACCTCGACGGGGAAGAAATGATGATGTCTGGCTCCAGATCAGAAGGCTGAAGGATAACTTTATTAAAACTAGACTATATGATATTAATATACTATTTAAAGAGAAACTATCCTATTCTACATACATACTTCTTACTTACCTATCAACTAACTAACAGCTCGTGACTTCTCTGCAGAGAGCCCGAGCCACAGCTGGATCCGATTGGTCACTAAACCCAAACAACCTTCACAAAAATCCAGTCCAGCAATCACTTCAGGTAAACAATCTCCATACCAAATTCCACATGGGGAAAACAAAGGAGCAGAGATAAAGATTGTTTTCTCTTCTTCTCTCTGTGCTTCTCTTCTGTCCAGAGAATGTGAATGCCACACACACCTGGCTGTCACATCCAGCTGCTAATCAGTGTTATTCCAATTCCTCAGCCTTTCCCCAAAACCCTCATCAAGAGGGAATCTCACCTTCCCACAGAGGCTGTGGACTCCACATCCCTGCAAATGTTCAAGGCCATGCTGGACACGTCTTGGAGCAACCTGGTTTAGGGAAGGTATCCCTGTCCTGCAAGGGGTTGGAACTGGATGATCTTAAAAGTCCCTACCAACCCAAACCATTCCATGATTCTATGAAATATCTGTAGCCCATCTCTCAATTTCCAAGGCATGGAAGATGGCAGGTAGACCTCATAAACAACTACAGCAGGTAAGAGGCATTTGGCCAGAAGCAAAGTCATAGCTGGAGTTTTAAAAGGCAAATTTAGCCAAATAACAAGCAAACCTATCAAACAAAACCCAACCCAGGCATTTAAATTTTCCTCAGAAAACCCTACTGTTCTTAAATGCCTTTTTTTACCTAGCCTAGAGCAAAACATTTATATGCAACTGTAAGTACAGGACAAGTTTCAAAGTGTCAAAACTTACAAAATACAATCCATATCCCATTATATGCCCAACAGAACAGAGACAAATGGGAAAGCAGAGCTACAAATCTAAACATAATTACAACAGAGAAAAAGGAACCACAGAAACACCACCTCATCACACACCAGCTGCAGGAGGCAAAGCAATTTTGGTAGCTCACAGGATTGAAAGCGAAGGGTAAATGCTGCCTTTGAAAAGAAAATTTGCTGCATGTTCTTATGAAATAAAGGTTTTATTTCTGAGGCAAATGCAATTTTTTCATTCACCAGGTCAGCAATAAAATTGGGAACAGAACAGTAAAGGAATTCCCAAGAAAAAAACCACAGAGCAGAGGAGCAGCAGCCTAATTTTTTCTTTTATTCCCCATTCTTGCCATTCTACTCGCATATCCCCAGGCAGTGAATAACCACAGAATACAAAAAATAAAGCCACAACTATTGTTTTGCATTTGCTTCTGCAACACAGGATGCCACCACACTGTTCTGCTGAACCAAAAATGAGGATCCTGGGACCTGTCTGTGCAAACACCCCTCATGTGTGTGGTGTGTTAAGCCATTCTCACTGCAGAGAGCTGGATATATCAGTGCCACTTGCTGCAGGTCAGGATTCCACAGTGGAGGGATGCACAGTTTGGGATGGGAACAGAGGAAGAGGGAGAGAAGACACTCAAATATTCAGCAGATAATTCTGAGGGCTGAAGCTCAGTATCTTTTAAGGGAAGAGGTGGTGGAGAAGGCAAGACCCTGAAGACTTCACAGCACAATCAAGTAATGAAAAATTGTTAACAAATCCCTTCTCAGTGGGTTTTTTCAGATTAAGTTCAGATTAAGACTTTTGCCCAGTCCTGGGAGAAGGGAGGTGGGAGCACAAGAGATGGTGGAGGTGGCAAAGCCACAGGCTGCCCACCCTGGTTTATGGGCAAACACAGCAAATTTAAGTGCTCACAGTGAATTCATTCAAACAGCAGCCATTTGATATTAATCTGCGCTCCTATTAAAATTGGTATTATGGTTTTGTTTATTCCTTTTCAAATAAACAGCTTTAAAATTCAAATGTTAACAGAATGCAGGCAGCTAACAGCACTGATGCTCCAATCCTCTCCAGCTCTAAACAACAAAATGGTTATGAAAAACAGCTCTGATTTCAAATTTAAAATTATTTCCACTCCACACAAACCTGATGTTCCCATTTCGTCTCCAGGGATGAATTTCTGTTCCATATGCAGAGGAAAATCTGTATGTGTTCCTTTGCCCAAAAAGCTATCCTTGCCCTTTCTGGGGCTCCTCATCCTAATTACAGCTTTATATTCCTAACATGTCTTGGATAGGAGAAGTATTGCCAGCATCATTTAATCAACCAAAATGAAAATTAAGCCCCATAGCGTTTACTTGGGAGTTTGCAGAGATTTTTTACATTTCTGATCGTTGGCTTTAGTACTGCATAAATGTTTACTCTGCCTGAGCCTTAAGAAATATTAAATTATCTGCTTTGTCCAAGCAATCCCCATCCTTGATTTTGCTGGTGATTGCAAGTGTTCACTTGGTGGCAACTGCCTGAGAGAGCTGAAAGCAGCCAGTTCTCACAATTTCCCCAAAATAATGAGCATCCTTATCTGAGAGCAATTAAAAAATCCCTTTGGAAGCTGAATTTTTCATCTGCAATTTCTACACTCTCAAAATTTCCTTTCTTTAAATCAAAAGTGCCATGATATTTGGTATATTTGGCTAAAAACTCCAGGCACTGAAGTCAAGATCACTTGAGAAAGCTGATGCTCACTTTTAGAAAGATTAAAAATAAGCATCTTGTCCTGTGCAGCAACAAAAAGTTCAACACCACAGTTTGCAGTAGGGCAAGGAATAAAACTGAAATCAAGTATAAAACTCCCATCAACTGATATGATTACAGCTTGCAATAAGAAAGAATCCCTATTCCTGAATGATTTACTATAATAAAAGATTTTTTACAGGATACAACAAAGCAGCCTAGAGGGGAAAAAAAAAACAACAAACACTTAAATTTTATGTTGGCTTATTTTCATTATTTTGGAGTTATCATGATGTTCTAGAACTACAGCTACAAGGAAATCTGTAGACTGTATTTATGTTTCCAAGAGATAAGCCAACCTTACCTTAAATTCCTTCTCAGAACAATTCTGTTTTTTACTTTCAGAGGTTGAATCAATATCCTTGGACAAATTAAATAGTTGGGGCTTTTTTTCCAGAACAGAATGACCCATCTACTTTTATTTATGCCACAATTCATAGGTGTTTTTTTTAAAGCAGAAGTGTCAACAGAGAGACTCAAACCCACTAGGAAAACACCACTTCCAACCCAGGACAAAACATGCTCCACTCTGACTGAGACCATCAGGTCAGGTGAAAAGAAGAAATACAACATTATTTCAACAGTTATGTCAGTTCTGGGTTGATGTGGGTATTTGATTTCCCCAAACAATGACCCTCTGTCTGCTAATCTGGTCTCCAAGGAAACTGAGACAAGCTGGCCACCTCTGGCCTCTCCAAATCCCTAGATTTTTTTAGTGCAGAAAAGAATTGGAAGATCCCAACTCTTACATCCTTTTTCAGATACCAAAAGGAGAGAACAAAAAGACTTGCTCCTGTTTTTCCAGCTCCCTAATTAGCTCATGATTCCAAGACTGAAAGCACTAAGCAGCTCAGCCTGAGGAAAAGGGGCTTCCCACACTTAGGTACCCCCAGCACTAGACTTTTGTAGATCTTTTGGAGATCCAGAGCAGATAAAACACTTGAAGCAGCATTTTGATGTCAAAGCTGGCCTTGGCAGCACAAGCATGTAAGAAGGAAAACAGTAATTCAATAAGCCAGTGGGTGTTTAATTTTTCATCAGAGAAGGGGTCACACGCACTTATTTGAAAAATTTTACTAGGACATGGTAAGCCCATGAATTAGTGCAGAATGTTAATTGTAAATTTAAATATACTGCTATGCAGGAAGATTTTCTGAAAAAAAAGAAGTGTATTTAGGAGGCACTATTTAGGCATAAAAATTCCTGCAGAGACTGGCTGAGATGGAGTCACTTAGAACTCTAAGAGCTTTCTGAAGCTGTGTGTTCATTAAAAAGCCAAGTTTGATGTTGCCAGAGCACATCAAGACATCCTGACCCAAGAGATGCTGTAGGAAAATTCCTCACCTGTTCCCATCTCAGCCCCTGACTGTCAATTATCCCTCAGCCCTGCTCACTGAAACCAGAGCCAACAGCAGAAGAGTGAGGGCAACAGCTCCCAGCTCTCCCGTCTCCATCTTCTTGAGAGGATTGGGGAGATGAAGGAAAAATTAAAATGGGGAAAAAAGGACAACAAATCCAATGGAAAGGAAAAGTCAACATGCAAGGGAAAGGGTGAAGCAATCAGGAGAGAAGTTTCACCATTAACACTGAGATTCATAAACCAGGGGGAAAGAAAAAACTCAGAGCCTCAACCTGCCTCCACCAAAATCAGTTTTGACTTCTTTCTAGAGCAGATGTGGCTGCCCCTGGATCCCTGGCAGTGCCCAAAGCCAGGTTGGATGGGGCTTGGAGCAGCCTGGGATAGGGGAAGGTGTCCCTGCCTATGGCAGGAGTGGCACTGGATGGGCTTTAAGGTCCCTTCCAACAGGAACCATTCTATTATTCCATGAAAGTTGTGTAAAAATAACTCCTGAAAGGGTGCCAGGAGGTGCATTCCAGCTAATGAAACACCTGGATCTCCTCCTTCCCCCATTTCCAAGACAGACCCAACAGCTCCTGCTCTTTTCCCCTCCAAATTTTCAGTTCACGGAACACAATTTTGAGAGAAAGGATTTCACACCTTACTGAAGTTATTAGCCTACCAAGACACATAAATCAGTTTTGGGAAAATGAAATCTAGCAGTAAAAGTAATTTGTCCTCAGGTAGGAGACTGGGGCAATATTTGATCCCATTAATTTTGCTAGAGAGGAACCAGATTTGTTTCAGAGTACGATTCAAATTGATGTAGAGTCTACCAGGTATCAATCAATACAGAAACCTAAGCCATAGCCCAGCAATTTCTTTTTAACTGTCATTGCAGTAAAGTCTCACCTCTTCCTAAAATCCTCAGCCCTGGAAATGACCAATCCCCAACTGCACAGCTCTGTAACTACACCCAGCCATGGCTCAGCCTCCCCTCAAGAGATGATCAGTGACATCCCTCCCCTCATGAGCTGCTTTATTCTGCCAAATAATTCCACTGATTGTCAGAGTAAGGAGAGAAGATTATGCATTGCAAACACACAAGCTTTTAGATTTAGCTTTAATAAAGCATTTTTAGAAATTGCAACTGGATTATTTATAAGGATGTAGGACAGTAGCTGGCTTGGGCTTCCCTTGAAAGGGAAAATGGAGTGTTTGCATCTTGGGGAAAGACTTTAGTGCCACTAAACTGACAGAAGAAACTTGGCAAACTCAACAGCAACCCCAAATTTCACCTGTGAGCTGAGTCGCCAGAGGACCTGAGAGTGGATGGATGCAGTCACCATGAAGCACAGCTTTGGAGACACAAATGAAAAACGAGTGTACCCAAACAGAGTAAACTGGGCCCATCTGTTGCAGCAGCGCTGAAAATAGCACTTCCAGCAAGGATACACTATTTCCTTGCTCCTTCAGACTGTCAGACTCCAGCAATGCACTGTAGGTTTCTAGGAGGCAGCTATAAACTTGCACAGAAACAAATGCCAAATGCTGTTTTTTCCTGGTTCAAGCTTCCCCTTCTCCATTCAAAATGTAGCACATTCCTTGAGCTTTTCTACCTAGAAAACATTACAGTAAACCCCAGCCACAAAAAGCTCCCTAGAAACACCTCCATAAATTTCAGAAGTAATTTAGAAGAGCTGTAAAAACAAAAACCAACCAAAACACTTCTCACCCCTTATTAAGGAAAACAATCCTGCTTCACGAGCTACTTCTACCCTCATCAGTACTTTGAAATTTTCTTTTTCCAGTTGCTAATCTCAAATATTCAGGCTACCTTTGCAAACCAGCCATTCCAGCAGGTGCACCAGAGCACAGATATTTCCACACTGATTTGAGGAGCAAAGGAGCATCAAAGAACGGTTGGCAGAGGGGTAGAAAACATAACACATCTGCCTTTTCCTATAAAAAGTTACAGCCAGCAGGAATGCATTTGCTTAATGGCCTGACTCATTTAACTTGCCTTGCACAATCTGTGTCCACAGGGCATGAGTTCCCTAAGAATTCCTAAGTTTTCCACAGAATGGAGAGACTCTCCTTGAAGCTCCATCCAACAGTCATCCACCTCTGTGTACCTCACAAGAAACAAAAAATATCTCAGAGTAGTCACATTTAAGAAATATTTATGGCTTATTGGGCTCCAAGAAAACCAGTGTTAACTCCTAATGAATAAACATGAAAAATTAATTCTGGAAGAGAAAAATTTAGAACAAAGCAAAAGCCTCCCTAGGCTGACAAGGTGGCAGCTTGGCAGGTTTGAGTTACCTGCAGATACAATTCCAGCTCCAGAAAGAGACAAAGGTTTTTCTGAAGGGTGACAGACAGTGGATTGTCTCAGAATTTGATATGGTGAAGTCTGAACTCCTCTGTGACAAGGAGGAAAAAGATCTGTGAACCCCCCAAGAACCTGAATATCACAATGTGGTAATTTCTCCTTGCCTGAGGTTGCCTTTAAAAACAGAAACATAATCTACAGCCACATCCTCCTTAAGAAAATGCTTCTTCCTGGCCAAAGAGTCATGCTTTGGTGGCTCTCTTTTCTACACAAAGAAATTTTAAATTAAAAACTTACTGAAACAGACAAAAATATTCACAGCACCTCTGTTTCATCTACCAGATTGAGATTGTTTGGGAAATCAGGAGACGAGTACAGCATTGCTTTCCCCCTAAAAAGGAAAGGCAGGTCTGAATCACTGCAGTTGCTTTTCCAGCAACACGTTGTTGGATTGCCTTGAACTTCAGAGAGGAGAAAGTGCCAGGCTAGTGCCTTGTGCTTTTAGAACACAGCCTGAGGAGCTGGGTTTCAGCAGGAAAAAGCCAGCAGCAAACACGTGGCTCCATCCAAGGTGGGCAGGCAGGCAGGCACACCTCAGGTCTGTATCACAACTGGGATTTTTGTGACAAAACCCCTACTGCTCTTCTAGCTCCTGAAGCAAAAATGCCAGAGGTGGGAACTTTGCATCAAGCAAATGAAAACACAGAAATTCAAGTGGTGGTACAGAACACAGCTGGTCCACACAGACACTGGGGGTGGCTGGTGTGTGTCAGCACAGCAGCTTTGTCTGCATCAGACAGGCCATGAATTCTGGAGCCACACAGATTCCCAGGGCTCATGTTTCAAGCAGAGGTCAGCTGCAACTCCTCTTGTCTCAAACCATGACCTTCTTTCTTGTTGTCTACATGAGGATCTCAGATTCCACATCACAGAGCTAAAGTAAGAGAAACAACTAGGAACCTTGAGAGACCTTGGAGACCCAGAAAAAAATCCCCAACCCAAACCTTGTGCCAGTCTCAGGACAAAATTCCCAGTTACAACCACCAGTGTTTTGGTTCTTCCAACCTGGTCCTGCCCCACAGCCACAGACAAGGAGCTCTTCACATGGTGGGACTACAATTAAAAGCTGCTCTCAAGAGAAGTTAAATCCAGAATGCACAGAAGTAAACTCCATAGCAAGTTTCTCTGGGGATAAACAAGTGACTGTACTCCCAGTAGACAAACAGAACTCAAAATTTACTACCCAAGGACTTTTCAGATAAGTCCACAGAAGCCACAGTAAAACAATTCATGATCTAACAGTCTGTTTTTCCTCTTTTAAAGTATCTTAAATCTAAAACTAAGAGGAGAGGCTGCCACAAGCTTTGGATGGTGTGTGCTTAGGGAGACAAAGTGCCTCAGGCTCTACTCACTTTCTGCTATGAGTCCATGTATTTTTTACTTGAAGTGTCAAATGCATCACCCTAAAGATAAATATTCATCCTGAGCCTTTCAGTACCAACAAAAGAGCTGCAGAATAATTTTGGACAAGGACATGGAGCAAAAGGACCAGGGAGAATGGCTTCCCAGTGCCAGAGGGCAGGGCTGGATGGGATTTTGGGAAGGAATTGTTCCCTGGGAGAGTGAGCAGGCCCTGGCACAGGCTGCCCAGAGCAGCTGTGGCTGTCCCTGGATCCCTGGCAGTGCCCAAGGCCAGGCTGGACAGGGCTTGGAGCAGCCTGGGACAGTGGAAGGTGTCCCTGCCCATGGCAGGGGTGGAATTGGATGACTGTTAATAGCCTTTCCATGATTCTGTGTTTAAGAGGGAGCCACACCATTTTCAGCACACTTTTCTTAGAACAATTAAGTTTAAAAAAGAAAGGCAATATTCATCTCAAAGGTGTACAACACCCAAAGACACTGGGTAACTGTTTCCTGCTAAATTATCCTAAACATCATCCCACCTGAAGTCACATCTACACCAAGACAGTTTTTCACCCTTCAACATCCCAACAGGAAATCACAGCACCTGGAATTAATACAATTAAGGCTATTTTTATTGTTGTACCCAAGCATCCTCAGCCCCACTGCACTGAGCTAAAATATTTGGCCCCAATATGTCAACTGGGAACTTGGGAAAAAAAAACCCAAGCATTTCCATATTCCAGATCACTTCAGGAAGCGTTACTGCAGCAAGGGGAACAGCATACAACAGTATGTTTTTATAATAAACTTAATATGACTGCTACAGAACTTATTTTGCTCAAGAAAATAAAAATGGTTATTGCCACATTCCAGATCTAAACATCCTGATGGCTCCCTCAACTATCACCTGAAAAAAGTAACATTTCTGACCTGCTGCTTCAAAGCCCTGCCCAGACTTCAAATGATTTCCAAGTCTTGCAGCCTGAGGACAACTGGATCATCTCTCCTCAAACTCTGTCATGAGCTTACCCAGGAACCCAGGAGGTGCAACAGGAACTTGCAGGGAGAAGTGTCAGCCACCAGTGACACACAGAGCTCTCCAGAGGGTCCCCAGCAGGCAGACAGTGATGATGGAATTAAGGCACATCATTCTTTTTCCTCCTTGGCTCAGGAAGCATTAGGGAATACCACAAAAGTCGCTGCAGGAAATGGGTCATTGGAAGAACAAGCCACTTCCACAAGGAAATAAAGAGGGGTTACATGAGTTTAAGACTCACTGTAAACACCTTCCACCATCCCAGGTGGCTCCAAGCCCTATGCAGCCTGGCCTTGGACACTTCCAGGGATCCAGGGGCAGCCACAGCTGCTCTGGGCACCCTCACATGGAATATGTGGAATATTGGAATATCCCATCTAACCCTGCCCTCTGACAGTGGGAAGTCATTAAATGCTCAGTTGCTCCAGATAAGACAAACACATAGTTTAAGTATCTCTTATTAGCTTTGGTTGTATTTTTGTTGGGGTTTTTATATACCTCCCTATGTTCAAACACATTTTTAGTGACGACTTCAGGTTTTTTTGGTGTTGGGAGTTGTTTTTGGACTTTATTAAAGTGGTGAAACAGCTGAGGTTGGCTTGACAGAAAGCTACAGGCAGACAAACCTCTTGCAGGGCTCAGTGTGCCCAAGCACTTGCACCAGGAAAGTCAGCACAGCTTTATACACTGCAAAAAAAAAAAGGCAACTCATTCTCCTACAGCTTTAAGAAAAGCCCTAAGACAATACTCCAGGACAAGAATAATTCTACACAGGGTATATTAAGGGTAACAATCAGCCAAATTATGAATTCACCAGTTAAAGCACCTGAAAGCAGGGACTTGCCCAGCACTCAGCAGTACCATCCTCACCTGTAGTGTACTTGCTCCCAGTTTGCAGATCAAGAGGTCACAGAGAACACAGAGAAGTAGTTCTCATCTGGGGCCTGTTCTAAAGATGAGAAAAAAACATAATAAAGATCATAACTTCGTGCTGCACCCAACTTTCCTCCTGGCAATCATGCCCTGCAGTGCTCATACTCGACCTCAGTTTATCGACCACAGGAAATGCATCTCAGACTGAGCCAAAAAAAGCCAGGAGGAGGAAAATAGTCAACAGCTGAATAAAGGAATTAAAGATAAGCCAGGCCTTTAGCCCAAGCCTGCTGGCAATGAGGATTCTAAAGGAGAAACCTTCAGAAATCCTGCCTGGTTTGATCTGCCCACCCTCTAGACCCCACTAAACGCAGCCAGATTTACCATCCTTCCCAAGCAGCTCATTAAACTACAGGCAAGTACACAGCACATCAATCACGTTGTGATAAACATCAGGCATCTCTGGTCTCTGAGCAGTACATTAACTCAAATTCACCCTAAAGGTTTTCCGACACAAACTGCACATCAAACGCAGCTGGGGCCGTTCAGCGGAGTTGAAGCTTTAAAGAACCTTTATCAAGAGAAAGTGTTTTGACCGTGAGCTCTAACACACGGCGGTAACTCACACGTGCCGGGCAGCGCCGCCGGCGAGCCCACAACCAGCAAGAAAAGTAACCCCAACCCAGCTGCTCGCACGGTGGGAGAGCCCCCACAGCACTCCCTGCAGGGCCCCGGGCGCCGGACACCGGCGGGACCCCCGTTCCTGAGCGCTGCCATGCAGCCCCAGACCCTCGGGGAAGGCACGGCGCTACTGCGGGACGGGGGATGGAGAAGCCAGAAGAACACGGCATCCCGCGCCCCGTGTGCGCCGGAAAACCTGGGCATGCCGGGCAGCAGCTCTGTCTCAGCCCGGGACCCCTTAGCCCCAAGCCCCGGGAGCCAGCAGCCCTCACTCCCGGCGCCTTGGAGTCCCTCAGCCCCGCGAGGCAGGCCCCTCCTGTTCCCGGGGCCTGCGGCTCCCCCTAGGCCCGTCTCCACCCCCGTGGCCCCGGAGCCCCTGCTCAGCCCGCAGGGCTCCCCCGAGACCTACGGCCTAAGCACTCCCCATATTCCGGGGCCTTAAACTTCCCCGCGCCTTGAGAACCGCCCCCTCCCCGCCCAGTTCTGGGCTCTGGCATCCGCTCAGCCCGCACCCACCCCAGGGCCGGGAACAGCGCAGCACCGAGGGCTCCGCGGCCTCCAGCCGCCCCCTCGGGACCCCGCTCACCTCAGCCCCGCCGCCGCTCCCGCCGCCCCGCCCGCCGCGCGCTTCCGGGGGCGGGGCCTGCGCTGGGCGGGGGCGTGGCCTACCCAGATGGGCGTGGTCAGCCCCAGTGGGTGGGGTCTATCCCAGTGGGCGTGGCCTGTCCCAGTGGGCGTGACCGGTCTCAATGGGCGTGGCCAGCCTCAGTGGGCGCGGCCTGCCCCGGTGGGCGTGGCCTGCCCCGGTGGGCGTGGCCTCGGCGCCTGCTGACCGCTGTGAGGGGCTCGGGGGTCGCCGCGGGTTTTTGGGGGGGTCCGTGCGTGTGTAGGGCTTCAGAAACCTCTTTGTGTAGGCTTTTATGGAGCCTGTGGTGAGTGTTCCGACGGGTCCTGTCTGTAGGGGCTGAGGGGATTTGGTGTAGGGCTTTGAACGGTGTGTGTGGGGCCTCAGGGGATTAGACATACTTGAAGGCCTCTGTATATAGGGTCTCAGGGGTCCATATATATATATATATGGGTTCTCTGAGGTCTGTATATAAGGTCTGAGGGGCCCACCTATCTATACGTAGATAGATAGCCTGAAAGCTCTATATATATAGGGTGTCTGAGGCCCAGATAGACAGAGGCTCTAAAAGGCCTGTGTATGGGTTCTGAGGGGCCTATATATATTTATAGGTTCTGAGAGATCTGTAGATAGTGTCTCAGGGGCCCTCATAGATAGACAGATAGACAGAGGCTCTGAAAGGCCTGTAGATGGGCTCTGAGGAGCCTATATACATATATGTCTCTCTCTATATATATATATTCTGAAATGTCTGTAAATAGAGTCTCAGGAGCCTATTTATGGTGTGTATATATATATATATATATATATATATATATATATATATATGCTCTGGAAGGCCTATATATAGGGTCCCAGGGGCCCATATCTGTACGTCCTTCAAGGCCTGTATACAGTGTACAAGGAGCATATTTACACGTCCTGAATGGTGTGTCTGTAGGGTCTGAGGGGCTTATGTACAGGTCCTGAAAGGCTTGTGTGCACTGTACAAGGAGTGTCTCTATAGGTCCTGGTTAGCAGGGCTGTAGGGCCTGTGTATAGGGCCTGAAAGAGGGGTATATGGGGTCTCAGGGGCTTTTAGATATCTATATAATCATAGAATGTTAAGGGGTTGGAAGGGATCTTAAAGATCATCTTGTTTTGCTGTGGACAGGGACACCTTCCACCATCCCAGACTGCTCTAAGCCCCATCCAACCCAGCCTTGGACACTTCCAGGAGCAGCCACAGCTGCTCTGGGCACCCTGTGCCAGGGCCTGCCCACCCTGCCAGGGAACAATTCCTTCCTTCTCCGGGGTGGTGGGTAGGTGTGGCAGCAGCTGCAGCCGTGCCCAGTGGCCCAGGAATGGGATAGCAGCAGGAAGGGAAAGTGAGAAAGGCACGCCTGGGTCATGTGCACCTCGGCATCCAGATCAGAGGGAGGATTCACTGCTGAGGAGGCTAATTTTAGCTATTTTAATTTTAGTTGCTTCCAGATGCCTCTTAGCCTGGCTTTCCTCAGGCTTTAATGTACCCCCTATTATAAAACACATTTTCCAGAGGCATAAATAGACAGCAATTGCTCTTGAGGAATCCAGGAGGCTGCTGAGTCCTGACACTGCCCTCCCACAGTGGGAACGCTGCGGGGATTTTTAGGGTGAACCTTTTGGCGAGGCTTAAGGGGATCCCGGAGGCTTAGAGGGGTCTCTGTGTGGCTGAGATCTGGCCATCTCCAGATCCCAAAAAGGGGTGGGAGAAGCAGCCAGCAAACACTGGGTAGCTCAGGTCTGAGTTGTGATGAGACAGGGATCACCACCCTGCTCAGTCCAGGGGAATTTTCCCCTCCTATCCTGTTGCTGCATGAGAAGCTGGGCAGTGCTCAGCTTACAGAAGGTGGCCAACATCATTCCTTTATTGGCAAGTAGACTCTGGCCCCATCTCAGGCCTGTGCAGAAACCTGGAAGCACCAACCTTTCTTCTAAATAAAGGGAGATTAAAAGCACTTAGATCTGGGATCCTCCTGAATTTCCTTCTCCACCCATGCCTAATGCACCTGCAGGATTTTGCATCAATCTCCAGGTGCCTGATTCTGCTGTATCACAGGCCTGGACATCTGTAGGGGTAAAACTGGCTAATCCTAAATTTAAATAACAGGGAGAAAGTGGTGAATCCATGAACTAAAAGATCATTTAGGATTTTTCTTCCTAGCTGGTTTATTTAATCCAAGCACTTTGGGGCATGAGCAGGTTTTCCAAAGTGACAGCTTTGCCTATGGCTTATCCCACACTCACTTTCTCTTACATCAGTGTTTTATTTGCAGGAGGGAACAATCCATGCCTCTCTCAGCAGTGTCAGGATGGTTGATGAGGGTTTGAAGCTTAAGTTTTCCACTTTCCCACTGCAATAATATTAATTGCTAACTCTGGTGTGCTTTTCTCTAGCAATTCTTCTCAGGAGCAGCTTTCCAATATCCAACCAGCTGTAATTATAAGCAGCAGGAGAAAGCCTTGTTAAATATATTATTTTATTTAGGTTTTCCAAGAATGGAAGATGCTTCTAGCAGGAGTTTTTGACATGAAATGACAGGGTTTCATTTTGGTGCCAATATCCTCACCCCTTTCTCTCCCTGTGCCTTGGGGAGTCATTCCCTGCTGGCTCATTTAATTGCCTGGGGTATTGATCTCAGGGCTCATATTTAATTCCCATTTTTGTGCTTTGTAACGAGTGCCCACACACTCAGCACGAGTTTGCTAATGAATTTTTGGCCTTTCTGCTGCCCTCAGCCTTTGCTCAAAGCCCATCTTCCCCCACCTCTGTCAAATATTCCCTGGAAATGTATAAATTCTGCCAAAAATTTTACTTTTGGTCATTCCCAGCTCCTCTTTAATGATAAATAAATATCTAAATACAGAATATGAATGGCTGGAGGAGTAGGGAATAGGAGAGAGGCAGGGTCTGCTTGCTGTGCCCATCCCTGTCCTCCCTCAGAGCTGCTCAGGCTCATCCTAAATGTGTCTGTGCTCCCCCAGGCAAAAAGATTTGGGGTGGGTAGTTTATCAGGAGAAGAGGTGGCTCTGACCCCAAGGGACTTCCCCCTCCTGGGACTTCCTCCCTGTCCCTTTCCTGCCTTTCTAATCTTTCTTTTCCTGTTCACCCAGGCTGCATTAACCACAATTTTGCCATTTTTAGGATTTTAATCCCACTGTGCTGGGAGCTGTCCCAGGGAGAGGCTGATGTGGCAGAGAGGGAAACCCTGGCTGTGGTCCATGAGGTGCCAAGATGTGTGGGAGAACATCTTCCACTCTGGAGTCATCACTGAGGGCTTTGCTACTCAAAATCCTTGCTCTGAAGCATTTTTCCTTTTGCCATCAGTTTTCAACATGTCAGGAGAGGGAAATGCAACAAGCAGGGATCAAGCAAAGACTCTGTCTGGTCTGAGCAACAAAGCTCAAGGGTAGCTGCTGCTGCAAGTTGTCTCCTTGGTTTTCCAAGAAAATACAAATAATCATTGAAATGCTAAATGAGGGAAGTCTGAAAGACATTGGGTAAATCCTTCCAGAAGGACACAGTCAAGGCTTCAACCACGTTTTCCCAACCAACAAAGAGAAAGAAGGGAAAGCTGATCTCTGCAGAAAAAAATCCAGCCAGAAATGAGGATTGAAGTGGAGGATTTCTCAGGGACAAACTCCAAAATGACATTGCTTGGAGGAAAGCTTAGAACACCCATCAGGACTTGTGGAAGGCAGCACTGGAGGGAGGTGGGGATGGAAAAAGGAGAGTTGTGATGGTGTGGGTGATACTGAAGCACATCTGTGTCATCCCATGACTTGGTCGTGCTCCTCTCCGTATTTTTAGAAATGCAGAGGGAGAAATAATAGGAATTAAGAAGGAGCTGCCATCGGTGTTGTAGTAACTCCCAGGCCAGAGGAAAAAGTCTTTTCTAGGTAAAGTTATCCAGGTACATCATATTTCAAGAGAAAGCTGAGCACAGATTGCTTATTTAGCCCAGGTGCAGCAAGGTGTATGCTGGCAGCCCAGCCCACTATGCCTGCAATACATATATATATATATATATATACATACACACATACATATATACCTCCAGATGTTCTCTTACCCTTCACTGAAACTGCTGTTTGGTTGGGTGCCAGTCTGACCCAGCACCCCAAATCCTTGTGCCACCCTTATGCTGCATCCTTGTGATATCTTTGCTGTACCCCATCTTCCTGGTGGTCTCCCTTTCCCGGTGCTCCCCACCTCCCGTTCCTGACTGTTCCCCTTCGGGGCCCCCCGCGCCCCCTCTTTGCACTCCCAGCCCCGCCCATCCCGGGCACCGCCCCCTTTA